>JAHFWJ010000345.1:0-289688 GCA_028555115.1 Himalopsyche japonica
GAATGAAAAATATCGGTCTCTGATAATTTATGTCTTCTTTTTAGACCCTCGGAATATTTGGTGAACTTCTTGTATTGCGTTTCCATAAGTCAAAAACGGCATTTTTCATTAAAAATGCCTGGGCTTGAAAATAATTAAAATATACCATTGATTGCGGGTTATTTTAATTATATATTTTTTTAATTACTTATTCTTCTTAATGAATCATTCATGATTGATCCTAAACTGTTTATGGACTTTTTTTCAAGCTGTTAACTGTCTAGAAGGAAGGCTGTGATAATTTACATAAAACAAAACACATTTTTAGTACCATTTTCACAACACATTTTATGATTAGGACTGGTTTCGCTCAACACTAGCATTTTCAACTGACACAAATTATATAAATAGTCTTCTTGTAATTTGTGTCCAATTAGTTGATAATATTCGCAAATAGCAAAACCGGTTATGATCATGAAATATATTGTAGAAATAGTAATAAAATGTGTTTTTAATGGGTAATTAATTTGTCTTCATTTAGATTGCAAATTTTTCTTGAGAGATTGTTGACATTTAATTTTTAAATAAATTTACTTTATTTTAATGTATGTTGTATGAACCTGTGGTTTTATAAGCCCGCTAAATGTTAACTCATTTTTTTTTATAAATAGGCTTGTTTTTAATCAATTGATATTCTATATTTTTTTTTAAATAATTCATTCGACAGTTAATTTCGACTGGAATAAACAATTTCTGATTCTATCTACTTTTAATATGTATGTATAGATTTCAATGCTGATTTTTGTGCTATATATTTTAAAAACAAAACAAACGTCAATAGTCAATCAACTGCGATTAATTGTCTGTGTGTAGAATTTTTACTAGGAAGAATTATTGTACGTACGAAGTGAATTCGACATGAAAATGTTTCCATGCACGAAATTCGACATTACTTATCATGATTTTATTTTTTATTTTTATTTGTATTTAAATATAAAGTATAGTAAATTTTGGCCCTGATGCAATTGAAACAATAAATCAATAAGTCAAATAATACAAAACAGGTGTTAAAAAGAATCTTTATGGGTCTCAGGTATATTTTGCCGGTCGGGAATTTTTATCAGGTAGTATGTATTCACAACATTGTCATATCTTTGATATATGGAGAGAAACAGTTTTATTTACAATATCTAAAATAATATGCATTAAAAATTCATTACAAATTGAATATTTTTATCAAATATTGACTTCTGTTATCACTAAATAAAACATTTAAAACAATGAAACATATCCATCCAATTTAAATTGGATGGATATGTTTCATATGGAAATTATTAACAATTGCATTATAATGCATTGTTTATATACGAAATTTTAGAGACTTCTTTATTTGAGGGCGTATGGATACTATTCAAGACATAATCTAACTGACTTTCTTTTAGGTATACTCACTTTTAATAGTTTGAAAACTCAACGAGAAATGTATTTATCCACATATTTCTTTTAACTCATTCGAGGCCAAAATGAGAATTCTGCCATCCTTAACAATATCAAATCGTATGTTTTTAAGAAATCGTGGAAATGAATTGTTTCTTCTTTCAAGGTGCAGAACTGTTCTGCCAATGAGGATGCCAATGGTAAAAGTATTACAGTGTACAACAGTATTGCTTTGAATGTCGAAACATTCCCTGTAGACGAAAGTGAGTTCAGGCGAATACTGTTATTATGTGTTAATTGTGAATATATTAACATGAGCTTTCTTGCTGTCCTTATTTTTTGTTTTATTGTCTTTTTCTTGAATTTCCAACATTAATTGTTAAAATATTTTGACATTGCAAATACAATTAAATTATTGTATTTTTTCGTAACGTGTATATATATATATAAATGAATTACAAAAGATATAGACACTAAATCTGGAAGATAACAGCAGTTAGCACGGTGAAAAAATAGCAATATATTTTAGTTTTTTTAGTTATTTGTACATAATTTTAAATAAGATATAGTTGATGGCTATTTCGGCTCACGCCATCTTCAAAACTAGTTATGACGTTTTTCTGACGAATTTTGTAGAACTAAAATACATTGCTATTTTTCACCGTGCTATAATGGAATTCTACCAAGTAAATGCCAATTCAATCAATAAAAGCAGTTGCTTAAAATTTTAATTTTAAGCCCATCTGAACTTGAAAATTACATAATGCAACCGATATCTCTTAAACCAATTGTTTATAAGAAGTTACTATATAAAACAAAACTTAATAAGCCAGTGAGATTGATTAGTTGACCATTATTCATCTTATCGCTGAAGAGATATTGAGTTTTTCAAAAAACAAATATGTCATTCATATAATTCGTATTCAATATGCTCGATATATCGAAAGGCCTTTTGAATAATCCAAATGGTAAACGACAGAAAATACCAAAGTTAAACAAATCAATTAACGAAAGTTCAAGTTATATAATATAAATAAAATACATTACATAATATTGAATTGTTTTTCAAATCACGTACATTTTATTCAAAATATATTTTTTTTATAAAAAAAAAAAAAAAGGTTTTCGAAACATCTTCCCACAACAAGAGAACGTAAAATAATAAAAAGAGTCCTGCCAATAAATAACCACACATTGGTTGATTCACAATAAATTATTCTTTTATTCCAAGCACGGTATCAATAGATCCTGTTCTTGAAATAATTGTATACAGCCAGGTCGAAAGTCAGCCAGATAATTTTTTTTCATAAATTTTTTTAACGCGATCGAGTTAATTTTTAAGCTGTCAATTACATTCTCTTTAAATATAATATATACAAATATATATTTATGGACAAAAAGCTACGATTTCAATTCACAAAATTATTATAAATTTGTATTTATTCAATTAAAATAGCAGATGATTCGTGAATTTGTTTATGTCTGAATAAAAAGTCAATTAAAAAAAATATTTTATATTATTTGCATTATTTTATAACATATATATTTAATTCCTTCCCTGCTGGAAAACATACAGAATATTTCAACCAAAAAATTGTTATTTTCATATTAAAATTAGTTTATTTTTTGAGTTTTTAAAAAAAATAACATTTAACATCTTATTCACAAAAAAAAATCAAGACACTTTAATACGTATTTAACATAGAATGTGTTATCTCACAGCTTTAGGTTGCAATTAGACGGTCAACAAGTTGTCGTTTTCGTTGACCGACCTCATTAATTTTAGTAAACAAACACCTTTTTACCATTTTTTCATCGATTTATAGATTTCTGTTTGAAGCAATTGATGTTTTCGTTTCTTATAATTTCTCCCATACTTCTGATCCAAAAATTACAACGTGTAGGAAGATCCATTAGTTAACCACTAGTCTTACCCCAGTCCAATCTTTTATATCTATTTTTTTAATGAGCTTTTGAGTAACGCACAACTCTTGTAGTTTTTTTGTCGAGATACGTTTTAGGAAGTCATATACTCCTTATTGGATGCAGACATGAATCAAAAATATATCTAATGTAGTTTTATGACTCTTTTTAAATATGATACGTCCCACACGACATATTAAAAATCGGTGTATGCCACATAAGAAAAACGTTTACGTAAGCCTGATCTAGTAGTTAGTTAGTCGTATTATAACAATTTTTCATCTGTGTGATAAAATACCGGAAGATGACAAAAAACGAAACCCAGGTCTTTAGTGACAAAACATGTGAAAATGTACGATATTTCAACAGTTCAAATTTGATATTGAAATTCTATCAAACACGATCAATATCCTTAATTATTAATATAATATATATATTTCTTTCTAATATATGGCTTTGTATTGTTGATAACAAAAAAATTGAAGAGTTAAATGTATTTGATCATCTAATATGCTTTTGATAAACGCCCGACTTTCGTGTCTCACCGTACACGCTTTCAAATCGAGTGTCAAACAAACGCAAGTCAAACCGGTAGGATTTCATACGAAATAGAGTCATTTGTTATTTTTATGTAGGGTTATTCGATTACCAAGCCAAGATTAGGGATGAAATATTCCTCGCCACGGATCGTAACGTGCCAACTATGACAGTCGGAATAATAACAACATGATACTTGTGCGCAACGCCAAGTTGGGTTCGTTGGGAACCACGAATATTGGATTTAATAACCCCAAAAAAATGGACGTAATTTTTATCATATCAAAAAATATCATTTAGTTGAGTGAATGATATCTACAGAGTGTACACATTATCTAGCACTTAAAAGCAATATATTTTTAACATTAAAAAGAAATCATTATAAAAGTACTATTTTCACATTATATTTTTATTATCAGGACCAGTTTCACTCATCATAGAATACGAAAATAGAAAAATTGTATGTCAGTAAGAAAAAATCTTGCCTACAATGTATAACTCCATCAGCTTATTATGTTCGTTATGAACGATACAGGTCCTCATTATAAAAAAATATATTGTTGAAATTTTATTTAAAATTTACAGATTGCTTGCTTATTATTTCTGAAAAGTATTTTTTAATTTGAACATTGGAAATGTATGAAAAATTCCACTATTTCCACTGATTTGATTTTTAAGAACTGATTAACTCCCTTCTGACGAGTATCATCTATGTAACGACGTTATACGTATTGATTGAAATGGCATTTACTTGGTAGAACTCCATTACAACAAGGTGAAAAAATGGAAATGTATTTTAGTTCTACAAAACTTTTATGAGATATAATTGATAGCTATTTCGGCTCACGCCATCAGCAGAACTATGCTTAAACGAACATTTGCTTATGTATATATAGCTGTGTAGAAAAGGTACACAATACATCTTGTCTCCAGTTTTAACGAGCTAGCTTATTTCCTGCTGGCAATAAAACTAAAAAAAAGTAAAATACTAAATTAAACAAATAAGGCGGCTAAATCAATAAGCTTTAGACGTGGTTCAAAATTGTTCCATTAATTTCAAGTTAAAAATTTCCCAAGATTTGCTTTACAGAAAAATAAAAATAGATTTTTTATATTTTTTAATTTTAATCGTTCATTCTAAGTGTATTTTTTTAAACTAAAAATCATAGTTTCATCTTCTGGTTTCTTTATATATTTGGAAGTACTAGATCTTATTTTATAAATTACAGCAAACATACTGTTATAAAAATGTTTATGAAAGAACTATGTCGCCGTTCGTAAAGATTCATTTTAAAGTGGGAGACAAAAAAAGATGTTACAAAAATATTTAACGTCCCTTTTACAAAATAACAAATAAAATCAATAAAGAACAAAACATATTTTTGTCAATAATATGGTTTTTTATGTGTCATAAAATTTAACATTATCGATACAAACATTGCTTGTATATTGAATTTATAATAAAAAAACAGTGCGTTCAATTTTACTGCTGTAATAAAATCGACCCAAAATTCAAAACATAAAAATGATTTCTAACTTTAAATAATTTTTCTTTATTAATAATATTAATAATTGAAATATAGAACTGCAATAATGCAACACTATTAATCAGTTTTAATTTTTTTTTTAATATTTAATTTGTTGAGCATACCATAATTATCGATATCGTAATGCTGTTGAAATTTAGGCGAGTGAAGAAATGATTATGAAATTTTCGAGTGGCGTGACTGGAATGAATGACAGAGAATTGAAAGTGAGGAAAAGTACCCGATTTAGCCTACCTAGAATCACCTTTCACCTAGAATGGTATCCTATAAAAAAAGACAGAATAATATGGGTAACCTTAGCGGGAAAACATATGCAATATTTTCAAGTCAAAATATGAATGCTTTCTGTAAGTAACAGTTTTCAAAAACCAATCAGAGATGAGTTAAGTATAATTTTCTCATAATTCTTCAGTTGACAATGTTCGTGATGAGTGAAACTGGTCCTGATCATAAAATACATTGTGGAAATAGTTTTAAAAACTGTGTTTAACATAAGTACCTTAAAAGTGATATTTTCTAAAGCAGTTTTAGGGTAACAGATATAGTGATTAGTCAGTTACGAGTAGAGGTTTTTGTGGTACACAAAATATTTTGCAAAATTTCAATATATTTAATATAACTTTCGCAACTTTTCTAGTATAGTAAAAATAACAATTTAAATTTTCTTAGTTTTGTATAATCATCATAATATATTATAATATATATAGCACATAGAAGATTTCTCTTGAAAAGGCTCCTTGTGCGACAAATTTAAATACCATATGATGAAGTACTCATTTTGATCATCCATTCCAGTTTTAGTCAACTTGCAGCCTGCGGGCCACATGTGAGCCACCAAGTTTTATGCATAAATCAATTATAAACTTAATTTGTCATCTTTATATTTGTATCTTGCATTTTACATTACTTGAAATTACATTGTGTTTAGTTCTGTTGCATCCGTGTGACAGAATGTCTGAAGATACCGAAATGCGAAACCCGAATAATTAGTGACAAAACATGTGGAATCATACAAAGTTAAAACAATTTAAATTTACTTATATTTTTATTTTTGAATCTTTGTTTAGATGTTCAGTACAACTCAGCAGAATCCGGGCTGCACTCATTTAAATAAAAAATCGTTAAATTGTTAAAATCGTGGTGTTAACTTCGGGAAATGAACAAAAGCATATTATTGCAGATAAATTATAGCTTAAGAAAACTGTATAAAACTGATTGTATCAATCAAAAAAATGGCTTGTATAAAAGCTGTGTATAGTACAAAGTTCCGATTCGCTTACAATTTTATTTCAAAGAGATTTGAATCAAAAAGAAGTATAATTGATTAATTAAATTTATTTCTTTGAACAACATATTACGTTAATAATTTCCAGGCAGGCAAATATAGACGAGCTTGTCTTATTTATTTTTTCAGTGATATTTTGAATAAGGAAACTATTGTATAATGAGCTACGATTAGCTACAAAATTCACATATTTACCCACCCTGGTATGCACAAAAAGTCCTAAGCATTTTTTATCAATTAAACATTTGTTTTTATTTATCTTTTTATGCCATCTAATATTTATTTTGAACACCTATTTTTAGGTTATCTTTCTTTTGCATAACGAATAATATGTCACTTTCATATATTGTTTACAACATAAGTAAGCATGGAAACTATGTATTAAGAGATTAAAATTGTATCAAGGTAATAACGAATCTTTTTAATACTACTTTCGCGAGTTTATTAGAATTAATAAAACTTTTAAACAACTAAAAACAAATGCTTTAAAACGTATAAAAGTTATAAAAAATAATCATATTTGGCACTGATATGTAAAATTAGACAACATATTGAAAAAAATGAACTAAATGTTGACAACGTATTTACCTACTATTAATATATTCCAAGTGTGAGGAACCATTTGAGGTTAAAAGTTACTTTCAAGATGAATTTTCACGGCATCAGATATTTACCTGATGCTTTTTTGTTATTTTAATATCCAAAGTAAAGTTTTATATTTTCAATATAATTGAAGTTGAAAATTTTTGTATTCGTTTTTAGATATGAAAATTATATTTTTAAGCCTTATTGAGTAATAATGTAAGTCTTCGAAGATAGCAATGCACTCTGGTTAAGAATTAATTTATGTAACTGACAAAGTCAGTTCAGTTGATTGAATGCCTGAAGATGCCGAAAGGTGAAACCCGGACCGTTAATAACAAAACATGTGTTTTTTTTTTGTCAAAACAAATTTTCACCAATACAATTTTAATTGTGTAATTATTCAAAACAAATATGAGAAAATTATTAATTCACATAAAATAATAACCGCCAAGTGTAAGAATGCATTATAGTTTCAAGAACATCCTAACATTAAAACTTCATTCGATTTTCAATTTACTCTTTGGCGCCATCATTCGGTCTCACTTGCACTGCAACAATTTCAAGCCGAAAACATCCAGCTATATACCACGTAAGAAGCAAACAAAAATTCGATAAGACTTATTTTTATTTCACCTTAAAATGAATAATCACTATTGAATCGATAAAAAAATAATTCAATGTATATTTTTCATTAATTATTATTACGTTTTTAAGTTTTAAAACCCAATTTTTGTAACATTTATGACCTAAAAAAATACTTTAATATTGAAAACAACATTTTTTTACTTCAAGAGATACGAGCTAATGTAACGTCACTATGTATACACCTTTCTCGCTCGGTAATCTTTCAAATGGGTAGAACATCGTAATATTGCATTGCATCTGACAGTTTTTGCTGTTTTTTTTTTCGTCTTTTCAAATTAAATTTGTTCATTTGAGAAAATTTCAATTAAAATTTTATGCAATTTCGCTAAATATTATTTAATTTGAATTTTTTCGCTTATTTATATATCTTTGTATTTTTTTTTGAAATCAGTTGCTTCAATGACTCATAACGATGTGTAATATGAAGTTGATTCAAATCAAAGAACGAATCGATTCAATAATTTAATAAATCGATCGGCACACTTTTTTGACCTTAATTTTTCCTAATCAAATTTGACTAACATATTCCTATATAAATCAACATATTTTTCGAAAAAACATGTAGTTTAATTATTTATTTAATTTGATTTTTTGTTGATAAAAAACTTTCAAGAATGACTCATTCACAAGATTAATCGTTAATGAAACTTATCACAGGCAATTGTGTTAATTATTTATTCGATCAATATCATTGAATTTATTTTAACTGCCATTTATTTTTTGCCTTGGGGTGTGTGTTTTCGTTCAATTAACACATTTGGTATATAGACGATGCTAACTGTTTGTAAGTTCTGCTGCATCTGTGTGATTGAATGTCTGAAGATGCCGAAAGGCGAAATCTTGGTCATTAGTGACAAAACATGTGGAATCTTACAATGTTTAACAATTCAAATTTGATATTAAAATTTCATCAAGCACTTTCAGTCGATATCATAAATAAATTATTTATTTATTTAAATGAAAATAAATATAAGTTAGTCGTAAAAATATATCTGGTTGTTGACTTATCGTTCTCTCTGGATAGTGTTTTTATTTTCTTTGATATGAGATAAGCGAATAGTCAAAATTTTTCGAACTTTATACTTAGGATAAAATCAAATTGAAGCATCCGTTTTGTTGCATATAAACTTCTAATGCAAAATTTGACACAGCGTATTTAACAAGAACCGCAGTTATTTGAAGTAATGAAATGAATTGTATATAGCGAATCACTTTTGTTTAAATTTTGATTTCAAGATATTGTGAATGGTAATACAACATTTCATTTGGTCTTTTCCACTTTTTACCGTGTAACCATCCAAATAGGACAAATACCAAAAACACTACGATCAATTATAATTAGGAACATGCATAATTAGTAAATAATTAGTAAAAGATTATGAAACGATATCTTGGGAGAAAACACTCCTATCTCTGTTTTTACCTACAGCAAAGATATGTAACATCATTATGTTTCGAATAAGCAGTGGCGTAGGACCTTAGCCTATCGCTACTGAATTACGCAAAGCAAACTAATAAAATAATGGTCAATTACTGCAGTGGCGGTGCGTGTAGGGGTTCACTGAATAATAATTATAGTGATTCAAATTATTTCATATCGACGACCGTGCGTGGTTTTAGAGTTTTTATAATTAAGTGATTATTTATTCTTTTTTATCAGAAAACAATAAGTATTTAAATAAATCATTTATGAACGATATACAAATTTTATAAGGCTTATCATTTCTTTTTAAATTTTTTAAACATATTTTTACTACCATTTCCACAATGTGTTTCATAAGCAAAACCGGTCCTGGTCACAAAACATAGAGTGTAAATAGTACTTAGGATATTTTTTTACTATTAAAATTTTCATTATTGAATTATATATATGTCACTCCCCCGTCATTTGATTTTTATTTAAAATAATTTTTCAATTATTGTACGAATTCACTATTTTGCTACTTTAATCTAGAAATAACTTTGTTGAGAAATCAATACAAAACTCAAGTTTTATTCCGTGATAGTGCACCATCTTCACTTTGAGACGAACATAAAAGTCAAATATTTCTAACAACTCAATGCACCTTATAACATGTCTGCAATTTCTATTATCTTTATGGAGATAGCCAAGTTTGTTCCGAAATATTTTATTAAATTAATTTATCTGTTTAAAAAATATTCATGAGAAAGATACACAATTTCTTCTTATGTAAAATTAACATTGACTTTTTAAGTGTGATCTGACAAATATTCGAGTGGTTTTTTTCGTACTCATTTTTCGTCATGCCACGCACGGCACTGCACGATATCTTGTGCGATGAAAGCCGTCATTCAGTCAGGTGAATGACATGTTGCATCCATCAACAAACAATTTACCTGCCATATTCCCCCCCTCCCCAATCTCTCATCACCCCCCTCCCCCGATTATTTGACGCCGAACCGACCACCTTAGCTATTTTATTGACGGATCGACTCTACGCCAGTGAGTGTGTACACTGCTTGGTCAAATTTAACTGCACAAAATAATCAAGATTTTTTTTTCAATACAATAATCATCATTTTATTTGACGTAGCTAGTCACTTAATAATATCTTTTTCTCATTCGTTCACACATACATCTTATCCCAATTTTAATGAACAAAATCCAAACCATAAAACATACAGTAATTTACAAATCATTGAAAGAGAAATTCTCTTAATTTTAATTGATAAATAATTTTATAGACATTGTCTACTTTCAAAACATTAAAATTTATTATGAAAATATTCAATTAAGTTTGTGTTCGAAGTCAAAGACTGGACGAAAAAAAAACAATTATGATCATAATTCAACTGTGGTGACAACGTTAGCTTACGCAAATAGTCATTGAAGGAAGATCTACATCTTCATTGAAGATATGTGTTAATTAAACGACATATGTATTTAATAAACCAACTTAAACAATTCTTCTTCAAATTTGAATTGTTATAACTTTGTACGATTCCACATGTTTTATCACTAACGACATTGACGAACTGTCAGTTCTGTTGCATCCGTGTGATAGAATGCCTTAAGATGCCGAAAGGCGAAACCCGGGTCGTTCGTGACAAAACATGTGAAATCGTACAAATTTATAACAATTCAAATTTGATATTGAAATTCCATCAAGCACCTTCAGTCGATATCATAAATTATTAATTTATTCTTCTTCACTCGATAGCAAGGCTTTCCAAGCATTTTTTTTTTATAGAAACTTGACAAATCCACGAAATAAAACAACTTGTTTATTTTTTAGAATAACTTCTAACACAATCTATAGAACAAAAAAAAAGCAAGGAAACACACAATTTGTAAATATTCTTTAAAAATTCACATAGCAATATAAGTCGATGCATTCTTACACTTAAAACCTGAACATTCGTTAATTCGGATATCTTCGAATTCGAGCTTGTTTCTAGACAAATTTTGTCACAGAATAATGAAAGAATCCTGATTTGTCAACATGTATGTAGCGTAAAAATAATGGCATTGAGAATTATTGACGGTTAACATCTTCAAAGTAATTTAAGTACTTGTTTCGTAAAAAATATCGTTTGTCACATTCTGCCATCATCATTTATAGTAAATATGTGATAACCCATCTTTTAAACATAAAAATATTATAAAAAACATATTTATTATACAATATATACCTTGTTTTGTTTTGGTCTGTTAGTGTACAATATGTATGTTTTTCTTTCATTATATTATTTTAAGCGCCAAGATTTCGCAAAGTCCAGTAGCGCCGTGTATTTTTTTTTTATCTAATTTAGGTGTTGCTCAAACTTCAACACTTCCAAGCTATTATGTATATTATAGTCTAACAACTTGTTGTGTAACGCTTTTATCCAACGTTAATTAAAAAATCATCAGAATTTATCTTTTGATTACTAATTTAGTTTAACAAAATGGCATTGTGGGAAAGTGTTAACGTGTTTCTTTACAGGTTGAACAACAAAAATACTTCGCATTTGTTGATAAAAATAAATTTTACATTAGACAAGGCTTCGGGAACCTGCGGCCTCTTGGCTATTCTAATGGGGCCTTTGACTGATGACAATTTTAATGATTCCTTTAAATTCATAGATATATTGTATATATATAATGTCTAACATTTTTTAACAATATACAATATAAAAGAAGATAAAAAAAAGAAAGAAAATGTGACTTGCTCAACCACTTAGTCTACGTGATATTAGGTATCCTGTGTATCTTTGTACTGAAAAGTGTATGGTTTAACGATTGGTCCGTGCAGCTCTGTATCGGGCCAAGAATATGAGGAGTGAAATCGATTCTTTTTATTAGTATTGCGTTATGGATGGCGGCCGTGTAACAACAGCTGCATACACATACCAGGTGGAGGTGGGCCAACCAACTTGTATGCATATGCCAATTCAATTTATAAGAATTCACCTATAATATTTCTTGATTTGTAGTATCATATACAGTCCTTTTCTCAATACATTTTCACTTACATCTATCGAGTTATGATCCCAACAAAAATTAGATTTGTAAGTGTGTATTTTTTCTTAAAAGTTCTTTCAAATTGCGTTTTGAGTAATTTATATTGTGAATTAAAATACTTAGTGTATAATGTATAAATGTATTCATTTTTTTGAAGGCCTCTCTAGTTCTACAAAACTAAGTTAATTCTTACTTGACTTATATTATAATCAATGTAAAAAAAACCTGTTTTATGTCGCTTTTACGATATACTCATTCAAGGAAAAATCAACTTTGCTTTGTGAATAATAAATTTCATTTTCCGTCTATTGAGATTACATCTCGTATTAAACTACGCTAAATTGAGACGATAATTTTCCCAGTAGACCAAAGCGTCGCGGCGTTTTCCCAAGAAGCGGTTTAATTTTCAAATTACAGAGTGCTGCCGAGTCGTGAGTCTCGGGTTTGTATCCCGCCGGATTCGCAACGATTCCGTACGGCGACTAAATCTATTTGCGTAATTTTGCGGTTTGAAATATTATTACTATTGCATATTACGAAAAAAGAACAAGTTTAATAATTATTATTGAATTATTACGTAAGGATTGTTACACGCTGCCACTGCGAATACAGTTAAAGCAATAATTAATAATTTATAACGTATTAAAATCGATATTTTAATTATCAATTTATAAAACGAATATTGTCATTATCACTACGAATACATCCAGTCTTAAATATTACTACTAGCTGTGTAACTATATCAATACTTACAAGTCAGTATAAATCTGAGCTATGGAGTTGGAGTCAAAGCTGTAATTTTTTAAAATATCTTAATGAACAATTTATCGAATTGGTTGGGTGATCTTTAATATAATGTACATAAATAAGGAAGTTAGAAAAAACCTAACAAACAACCTTTTTAGTCTTGATTTTAATGAAAATATTATGCTATTTTTTTTTTTTTATAAATAACATATTCAAAAAATATTGTGTATTAAATTAAAGCTAATATTGAATTGCTCCTTCATACTTTCATATGGCTTTATATCAATAGTCAGCAACCTTTTAAAAGACTGGGTAAAAAAACAATTTTGTAAATTTAATTTACATAGAGAGTAAAAATTTTAAGTGTTTATTTTTTAAACAAATTTATTTTGACTAAGTTATAGTTGAATAAGTTTATAAAAATTGGTCTTCAGTTACTTACTTAAAAGTGATATAAATCATTGATAATGATTGATTTTTAAATATTTTAAGAAAAAAATAAGTTTACAAAATAATTAATTCGTCACTTTTGAGGTGTTAACTGTGACTTCTTGGTGGAAAAGCATGATATTTAAATAAAAAAAGCGCATTTTCTAGGACTTATTTTCACAATATATTGTATAATGATAAAAATCAGTGGTCGGCAATCTTTTACCCGTGGGTAATTAATTTACCCACTACAACATTTTGAGTTACCCGCAAAGAAAAAGAAATATAATTAAAAACATTAGTATATTTTAATCAATATTTCATAATTTAGTCAAAATAAATTTTGTCTTAAAAAAGTTTTAAAATTTACCCACCGTGCAAATCAAATTTACAATTTTTTTTTTTACCCAATCTCTCGAAAGGTTGCGGATCAATGATATAAATAATCAGATAATGTATATATTTATAAATATATATATTTATTGTTGACGGGTAATTCGAAATATTGTAGAGGCTAGTTCAATAACACACGCGTAATTGGTTGCTGGCGCTGGTTTATATATTAATAAAAACTATATTATATAGCATTTATTCGATCCACTGGAACAGTGAGCAGAAAAAAATTCGACCTAAATTCGACGAAGTTACAAAATTTTGAAAAACGCTTCAATCTACAATTTAGTCAAGTATTTTAACACCTGGGTACAACAAGATAAGGGCAGCAAATCCATTAGCCCGATGCCACCCTAAAGTACCTGTTTCATACATAGATTCCTATGCCGGATTTGAACCCTCGAATTAATTCAGGCAGTCGCACTGGACGTGTTGAGTGGTTTGAATTAGCACCCTGTTTTTTGTGGATGTATTTTTTTTATTTGTCAACCGACTATTTTGACTCTAGAGTAATTTCGAAGTTTGCCTTTTGCCGCGCTGGGAATATCGGGTGTTTATTGATGAGACAGTGGTTCTCAAAATGTGAGATATTTATTAAATTATATAACACAAACTGTATCAATTGGGTAGCCTGTTTGTGACGCATCTACATTTTAACCTACTGATTGCTCACGAACCGTTTTCGTCCACCTAAAACTTTCGTGTACAAGATAATTTGTGTTTTAAATCAAGTCTTTAAAAACTCCGACTACTTTTTCGACTAGACGGTTTTGAAGAGTATGTTAATGAAAAAATTGCTGGATTAGTTGGTTGTTCTGTAATTTATTGCTTAGATATTATTATTATTAGAACAGACAACAACCAAAAAAAAATGTCGGGTATCGTGTTTTTTTAGCCCTTGTTAAAATATTGTTTGTTTCGACTTATAGACAACCTTAGCTTATTTAAAATCAATATGATTTAATTATTTTTTGAAGTAAATGATGCTGGAATATTCTTTACACGGCTCAGCAGAGAAAATGTTAAAATAGTTTAATAATATTTGGTGTTAAATTATAAGCCAATTGAACACGTTTTTTAAGAAAGTTAGCATTTCCAGATATTAAACATTTTTAATAGTAACATATAAAACAGTCAAATACGAAAATTCTACATTTTTAAATTATTATTATATTTTTTTAATATATATTATTATTGTATTACTACAAATACGAAAACGTAGATATTGTAATATTTTTTTGTTATTTACTTTTTAAAATTAATTTCTTAGTTTTTTGAATTGTTACAATTTTGTACGATTCCACATGTTTTGTCACTCACGACCCGGTTTTCGCCTCTCGGCATCCTCAGGCATTCCATCACAATTCAAATTTGATATTGAAATTCCATCAAGCATCTTCAGTTGATATCATAAAAAATAATTTCTTAGTGTTATGTTGTACGCCAATTAATAACAAGCAGGTATTAAATGATTATTAGATTTAGATAAAATAAAGCGTGTTTCACGATTAACTTCACGGGAATCCACATCGTTCAATCTATATTTATTTAAAAAAAAACGATTATTATCTGAAAAAACTTGACAGGGCGTAAATATTATTTATGGTTGATTTAGTGTCGAAACATGTTGAGAATCTTTTGAACGACCTATCAAAAACGTATGAAGTACCGCGCCGATGCATCAAAATCCATTAGGTCCAAATTAGCGAGTCACGAATCGGCTTTGGTGACAATCAAATTGACACGGCCGCCGGTTTCACGGGGTTGAATAATTGATATGCAGTTGACATAACATTGAAAGCTTCGATTGTTGAATGAAAAATAGAACCAATTTTCATTCGATGTGAATCCCCTAGTGGGAAAATCAAGTGTATATTTTTTTTTAAAAATCCCCTGTTGTAGTCGACACAACGCCGACGAACAATCGCAACTTTTTTACTGTATTCTATCGTAGTGTTTTATTTATCGTAACCAAATTATACACGTTCCGATTTTTGTCTAGTTTATAGATATGTCTGAGAATAAATTCCTCAGAAATAAGAATAAAAATCCATAAGATCAATTCATATCTTAATCGTGAATTTGGTAACACGGTGAAAAAACAACAATGTATTTTAGTTCTACCAAATTTATAAGGTATGTAGTTGAAAGCTATTTCGGCTTACGCCCTCATCAGAAAGTAAGCCGAAATACTATCCACTTTATTTATAGATTGAATTGTCATTTATTTGGTGGAACTCCAGTATAACACGGTGAAAATATAGCAATGTATTATAGTTCTACAACATTTATAAGGTACATAGTTGATAGCTGTTTCGGCTTAAGCCCTCATCAGAAAATACAGTAAAGTTGTTACAATACAAATTTGATATTAAAATTACATCAAACACCTTCAGTCGATATCATAAATTATGACAAAACACCAGTTTTCAAATACACAAAAAGTTGCGATTTTTTTAAATTGCCAGTTGTATTTATTTAATTTTTCAGTGCTGTTGCATCCGGGTGATAGAATGCCCGAAGATACCGAAAGGCGAAACCCGGGTCATTAGTGACAAAGCATGTGGAATCGTACAAAGTCTTAACAATTTAAATTTGGGGTTTTGTCTTTTAATAAACAGTGTTTCGATTTTGATAATACTGAAAAAATACGAAAGTCGATGTTTGACTTTTATCTCTTTCTTGAATTCTAATGCCAGAAAATTCAGCATTCATTATTTTAATATAATAAACAATGTTTATCTGTCAAATAAAATTTCAGAATTAATAAAAGAAAGTTAGCATTTAGCATATAAAAATAAGCACGCTTTCACTGATAGATAATAATTTCGTCTGAAACCAAACGCCAGTGTTTTGTTTTTCATTTTCATGCAAATTTACTGCCGTACAAAAACTTATTACTGCTATTACAAAAATGCGACCAGAGATGTCGCATAGTTCGTGATTTATTGCAAATTGTCTTAATTTAGCGTTGCATTTTCGTACGGGTATTTGACCGATTTTGTTGTCTGTTTTGCTTCCAAAGAAGGTTAATGGACGAGTATTAAATTTAAGATTTTAATCTCAATACAGACCATTCTCTAACCATATATTATTTTCGTTATAAATTTAAAAAATCATAATTTAAAATTTTCCAGATCTATAACCACGCCGATCGAAGATTCGACGATCATAAGAATTAGTAATTTTATTACGATTTTGGCAAAAATTTTCTCCTCGAGTTGACCCTTAATCATGACTGCCGTAACATTTTCAAAAAATTATTATATATTTACAAAAAAAAATCCTTTTTTATTAACCTGTTCAATGCTGGGCAGAGCTAGGGGTATTTCAAAAAAACATTCAGCGTAACTGGTGTTAAGCAAAGGTTTATAAGATTGTCAAAACAAATCTGGCTTTTAAAATTACAAAAATTAACTCATACGCGAAAGTTTTAGCAATACTAGCAAATAAGTTTATAAGTTTGAGTATCGACTATCAACATTAGTTGATACGTTAGCAGTCTGAGGACTAAATTTTCTACTTTCAAAATCAATTTAAAATACAAATATTTTTTTAATCGTACTTAAGAGGTCAAATAGCTTTATAACAAACAACCAGTTCCTTTAAAATAAATTCTGTTGACATTGTGAGCTGATTATTTTATTTTATATATATATATATTTAGAAACTGTCGGATTCTGAAGACGATTTTTCACTTGTGCAGCTCTGTGTTGGGCCAAAAAATGAGTCATACATTTCTTTCTATAGCTATTTCAACAGTATTGCGTTATGGAAACCAGCTGCACATACGTAACGGGTGGAATGTATGACAACCAATTTGTGTATATATTATAACTTATTTTGAAATAGTTTGAATGCCAAATATATTTTTACTAAATTTAACGTTTGTAAATGCTTTGCCACTCACAACCCATGTTTCGTCTTTTGGCATCTTCAGACATTATATCACACGGATGCAATTAAACTAACAGAAACATGAGAAAATGTACGAAGTAATAACAATTAAATTTAAATTTTGAATTTCCATCAAACACCCAAAGTCAAAATTATAAAAAATATTTATTTTAAAAGTGAAAATGTTTATATTTAAAATTTAATAAAGTGTTTTTGTGTTTTTGTGTTTTAATGTTATTACTAAAATTAATTACAACAAAATTGTAGAACATATATCTTCAAATTAAATGAAATTATATCGAACGCAGGCCAGAGCTTTCTAAAATTTCCTTTGCTTTCCACTTTGGAAACGAGGTGTTGGTCCATAAATAATCTCATATATTCTTGAGACGCACACATATCTCACACAGATGATGGTAGCGTTTGGAAAGTACGAAATAATTGCAATGTTAAATCAAATAAATAGACAGGGGTGCTGCCCGAATTGCTCTTAGGGCCGTTAGATTTGTGGCCAGTCTTTCCAATACCTGCAGAGGTGGCCAATACAACAAAATGTTTACAATCACAACATATTCAATGTAAATTGTAACATTGAGATTGTCAACTATTTTTTTATTACTGTTGTTATAAAAGCATTATTAAAAATAAATAAACAAAATTATGCCATCAATATTACAATTAAAGTAAAATTCACCATTCAATACAGCTTGGTAATTATTTTACCTTCATTTATTATAAAAATATTCTAAATAACAAAAACACGTTTGTTAGTATATATTTCCACAATATATTTTATGACCAGGACCGGTTTAGCTCATCTCGAGCATTATCAACGTACGATAAATGTTTTTGGTGAAATTTGAAAGCTTGTTCCGCTGATAATGCTCGCGATGAGCGACACCACTAAAGTACTAAAAATGTTTTTTTTTATTATTTAACCGGTTAACTGCCGGCAGGCCCATGTATGGCGGTACCCAGCACGCCGTGAATTTTACGACAAAAATAAAACCTTCTACACATATCGTTATTGAAAGTTTAATAAAGTTTATTTATTAAACTTACCAAATAAATGAAGAGCGCGCCAGTCGTGCAGTCATTTATCCATAATAATAAAATTAATTATTCATGATGCAGGGTTGTCAAAAAAACAAGGTCAAGATTCTTAAAACGGCGCGTCTTAAGACGTAATTTTTTTATGAGCGGCGCTCCGTTCACAGAAAATTATGCGTCTTAAGACGCTTTTGGCAGTTAACCGTTTAAAATATCATGCCTTTTCATCAATAAGTGACGGTTAACACCTTAAAAGTGAAATAAAAATATCGCAGACAACATGTTATTTAGTCGCCCTCAAGACTTAACAGGTTGCTTCAAAAACATGGCAATTATTTGTACTAAAATATTTGTATTTATTTTTATAAAAGTATTAAAATTTGCGCACTGTATTACTTCGATAGTATAGATTTAATCATATAAAACCGCAAAGTACCAAATCTTGAGGTCTGTAACCAATTCGCAGTATTAAATAATTTAAAAAAAATTTCTAATTGATTTATGTGTGTTATAATCGAAAAGTTTATAATCCATCCATTCCTAGAAAATAATTCTTATCCCAATGGTTGACATCATTTTTTATTGAAAATTCAACAATAAATAAAAGCAGAATCATTTATTTCGTTGTTCTTATTAAATTGATTATTTTGGGGCTATCACAAAAATTAATAACTTATGACTGTTATATCTCTTTTAAGGTGTTAACTGTCACTTCTTGATGGAAAGACACGATATTTCAAATAATAAAAACACATTCAGTTGATAATGCTCGCGATGAGCAAAACCGGTCCTGATCAAAAAATATATTGTAGAAATAAGTACGAAAAATGATGTTTTTATTATTTAAAATACTGTTATATCTTTTTTGTCTCTTTTGAATATAAGACTTTACATTTTGGTGTAATAGAAAATTAAATTTTTCATCCAAACGCTCTAAGGGTTATCACAAAATAATGTAAATTTAAACAATAAAAAAACATTTTCTTAGCACGGTGAAAAAAATAGCAATGTATTTTAGTTCAACAAAATTATGTTTTAAAATATAGTTGATAGCTATTTCGGGTCAGAACTATGCTTAAACGAACATTTGCTTATCTATATATAGCTGTGTAGAAAAGGTACACAATACATCTTCTCTCCTATTTTAACGACCTAGCTTGTTTCTTGCTCGCAATAAAACTATTTTTTTTCCAAAAATTGTAAATGAAACTAAAAAGGCGGCTATGTCAATAAGTTTACATGTGGCACGGAAATGGTCTATTACGGAGACAAATCAGAAAGCAGAGGATTTAGTGATGGAGAAGACAATATATTAGTTTGTTCGTTAAGAATCCTTTGTGATAGTTGATGTCTATTGATTTCCAGTTTTTAGTACTATATTTTTTGTGGCCTTGCAATTTACTTTTTAAGTATTGCTTTAATATTATTGAAATGTGTATAATATTTTTTACGTGTGCCAAATGACCTCCCCTGCTTCCGTTCAAAGATTAACATGCGAGCTAGTCGCTTGGCGACATCAAAGCATAATATTCCATAAATAACGGGCTGTGATCGTAAATCAATGAACGCTTTCACCTCTCGCTTGTTAGCGACCCTTGGTTGACCGCCTCTGTATCAAATCGATTCCATTCCGATATTCACTATTTATTAATAGACTAAAAGCAATTAATCACAACTATTTTTTATACAAAACAATCTACAATTTGCTTACTGCATACATTTATAATCGCCGAAAACTAAAAAAGGGTTTTATGATATAATATTTTGTCGTCTACCAGCTTTACATGCACTTTTGTCCCTTGTTTTTTCTCCATGTGATAAACAACAGAGCATTTACAAACAGTATGAGTAAAACAACAAAATCATTAACGCTTTTACTGCTAATCTAAAATCCCGTGTAAAAATTTCGTGATGAATATATTTGAATTATAAAAGTGGATAGAAAATTATTAATAATATGCATTATTTCATAGAACATAAATTCGACTGCTCATATTTTAGCGTCTCAAATTACATTGATAAATCGGCAGCAAGTTCATACTATAATGGTTGGTCCATAAGTGCATTTATTTTCAAAAATATATTGATTTATGATTGTAAATTTATTAGATACACACAAATTTCTATACTATATTATTCATAATTACTTACATTTGCTTAAAATTCACTAAACCACTCAAAATCGAAAATTAATATAATCAAAATCTACATAAAATAATTCTTCTGCGCGGAACTTTTCACAAAACGACATTATAGAAATAGTCCAGTTATTTTTATATTCCAATTGTTAAAAAACAACAGTGTAATAAAACAATGAAAACAAAAGTTGAATAAAAATTACAAAAAAAAACATTCACAACGGCACGTGTAGACTCAACTTAAGTATACAAATTATGAATATTGTCGGTTTATAAAAAACACAAACAATATCAACACTTAGCGTGAACACGCTACGCAGGTTCTGCACACATAATGGACATACGTATGAACAAGCGTTTTGAAGCGTTTCCTTAGCACGGAATGAGTTAAGATTACGCCCTCATCAGAAAGCCTAAATAGCTATTTACTATATATCTTATAAATTTTGTAGAACTAAAAAAACATTGCCATTTTTTCGACGTGTATTGTAGTAATGGTAGTAACCAAAGACAAAATGACCTAAGAAAACTGATGATTAAAATCATATATTATATTTTATAATTCAGGGCTTTGACATTCGATTTTCGAAATATTAATATTCACACTTATATTACACCGTCCACACTACACGGTGTTGTGAGTTAATTCGTCTTTTCGAAATATGCCCATTTAATTATGACAGCTGTCCCTTAATTTCAACACTTAGAGGTGTTTAAAATATTAGACAATGCGTATTATGTGCGCATATAAATTAATGACGGTCGATTAATTGCTGTTGAATGGGCGGTTCCAAAAGGGTCACATTTTAGAAAATAATACACGCATGATACTCTCACACAAAAACAAATAACCAAGATGACCAGTGCAGAATCTAGACATTTTTAGCCCATGCTAAAATAACAACAGTAGCTTTACTCTTCAACACTATTAACTATACTTAAATGTTGATATAAATTATATAGTATTATGCGTTCTTCAAGATTTCGTGTGAATCCAGTATATATTATAATAATAAAACATACAGGAATACAAAATAAAGTCTGTCGAATATTCCGTATCTTCAATACATATTTGTCTTAATTTATACATAATTCTATAGCATAATAAAATAACTCTCTAGCGGGGATCATGTGGAAAGAGAGTGAGTGTCAGTATAAATTTTATCACACACACACACACACACTCTGCCTCTCTCTCTCGCTCCCCCTTCCTGTATCTATCTACAGGTAACAGTGAAATCCAGGTTATCAATATTCTCTCATTAAAACAAAATTTAATAAAAATTACATATATATTTTTAGGCAAATTTCTGTTGGAAAATTGATTTATTCGTAAAACACTGGAAACAGTTTTTTTGACTAAATGACACTTAGAAAACATTAAAAAAAAAATATCGACTGATTTCAATTTCAATATCAAAATTGAATTGTTACAACTTTGCACAATTCCACATGTTTTGTCGATAACGTCCCGAGTTTCGACTTTTGGCAAATTCGGGAATTCTATCACACGGATGCAACAGAACTGACGAGTTGTAGCTATTTCGGTTCACGCCGACGATAGTTCTGACGATGGCGTGAGCCGAAATAGCTATTAACTATATATTATAGAAAAATTGTACTTAAAACCATTGCTATTTTTTCGCCGTGTTATATTAATTAATACCTTTAATATTTATGATATTGACTAAAAATGCTTTCTATTGCAGCCTTGAGACACCGAATGTTTCAACAATTCAAATTTGACTATTGAAAAGGAATAAAAAAGGTTCTCTTGAGAAAAATATTAAATCAATTGACAGTCTAAATGTTCCACAGTGCAAGGTAGCAAATAAAATGTATTTTCATTCATATTATCCATTAGAGCATTAAATCATTACTCACACTACGATCAAATCTCGAGCAATATTCAAATTCTACACTCAATACAGCCCTGTCACAAATTTCAGAATAGTTCTAGAAATTTCCCGTTATAAGTTATAAGTGTTAGGAAACACAACAAATAAATATAATTGCAGGTTATGTTTCAAAACGAATTCCTCATTTCGTTTATTATAATGGAGGGAAACTTGAGTGATCATTTTGAATGAAGACTTGCTCGCAAACTGCGTCGCAAATGTTTTGTGTCAGCGAAATATTTATCGCTACCAGAAGCGTTCAAATGTTGAGAACCGAATGGTCTTCTCGTTTCTAATTTAAATGAATTAAATATAATTTTAATAATAATTAGAGCTTAGAATATTCCAGATAATGCACACGAACAATTTTTGGAATGAAGTCTTCTGATATACGAAAGTATTCTCAAAACAGATAACGTTCATGTTACTTGTATACATTGGCTAGCGTGTGAGTATAAAGTTTATTTTTCTACAGTCAGTAAATATGATGTTAAAATCTTCATACAAAAATATTTTTTTCTCTGGTCAATTATGTTATTTGTTATTATTTAAATTATGTTATTTTAATTTATTAATTATTTTTTCCGTGTTTGTCCCGCATGCGTTGCTATACAGTTTATTTGTATGCAATAAAACATTTCTAGGTTGTTTTGCATACGCCTGCAAAGGTTTCTAAATTATTACAACCATTAGATCTAGACCGGTTTGGCTCATCGCGAGCACTATCTATTTTACCCACTTACAATGGTTTCTGAATAAGTGTAACCATTAAATCTGGACCGGTTACGCGCATCACGAGTACTACCAATGGACTATTACACTGTACTGTGTGAATATGCTTCTCATACATATAGCTTTATGTGGTCTGCTCATGCGTCGTAAAAAGTCTATTACAAATTTCAATAATCCAAAATACATAATCTCGACATCTGAAAATGACTTTTCTTAGTTTACTTCATTATGTATTGTATGTACATATGTGTACTTGTGTTTTCATGCATATAACATATATGCGTGTGTGAGTATAACATTTGGGGGTTTAATTATAATTATAGTGCGTGTGGTATCTGCATGGACCGAATTTACTGTGAATTGCTCAGCTCTGCCTCATTGACGATAGACAAATAATACAGCAAATCAATCAATACACAACATGTCATAGATTTGACGCTCCATCCATTTGACATCCAAAAAAATACTACATATATTTTTTACCTGTTGTATATACAATAATGACGGCCATACCACGTTGAAAGCACCGGCTCTCGTGCGATCACCGAAGTTAAGCAGCATTGAACGCGGATAGTGCTTGGATGGGTGACCGCTCGGGAACACCGCGTGCCGTGTTCTCTTGACTATGTGAAGGAAAACCCAGACAGAAAACCGAACACCAACCCGCCTGGGCAGCGTGGTGTTGATATGTCCAAACAACGCCCCTGGAAAAAAAAAGCAGGGGGAGGCTTTCATCCAGCATTGGATCGACCCGGCTGATGATGATGATGATCTACAATAATAAATAGACCTGTTTAAATATTACACAAACTAATACGCTATACGCCTAATATATGTTAGTATGCAAAATATTCAAAAACCATACATTTAATTTCGACGCACGCTGCAAACCGTTCCGAAAACAGTGCCATTATTAATTGTCACCCCACAACACCGGTCAAATTATTATGAGAGAATACCATAAAATAGCGTTTTGTTTTGATGCATGTGCGGTGACCACATGTTCTTAAACTAATATGGCACATGAATGCTCCGAATTTATGACACTGCCACTTTTTGTTCTGAAGATCGACTAATTTATTTATTTTGAAACGTACGTGGCAAGCCACTTATTTTGTCTTGTTATTATGAGAAACATTTGTATATC
Source organism: Himalopsyche japonica (assembly GCA_028555115.1). Taxonomy (NCBI): domain Eukaryota; kingdom Metazoa; phylum Arthropoda; class Insecta; order Trichoptera; family Rhyacophilidae; genus Himalopsyche; species Himalopsyche japonica. Next base: position 24,835 of record JAHFWJ010000345.1, read on the forward strand.
TCACATATTTTACGAAGTATTCCAGAAACTATTCATATTCGGGGAAAGCAGTGCAAAATTATTTATAAACCTGAGATGTTAGATAATAAATTTTGTTGCATCCACTCAACTGTAACTAGAACAAGCATTTCAAAAATAAAAGAAACAAATATAATATGTTAAATGTATACTTAAATAATTTATTGATTGAATTGGCATTCAAATGGTAGAACTCCATTATAACACGGTGAAAAAGTAGCATGTTCGTTTAAGCAAAGTTCTGACGATGGCGTGAGCCGAAATAGCTTTCAACTATGTTTAAAAAAATAATTTTGTAGAACTAAAATACATTGCTATTTTTTTCACCGTGTGTAAATAATTTATGTTATCGACCGCAGGTGTTTGATGGATTTTCAATATCAAATCATTAATGATAGTTGATTATTATATGTTGTAAAACCCTTTCAAGATCGAGTCATTAACAAGATCGTTAATAAAAATCAACCCAGGCAATTGTGTTAATTATAATTAGATTAATATTATTAAATTTGTTTTAGCTGCCATTTAGTGCTCGCCTTGAGGTCTGTGTTTTCCTGTAACTAAAACATTTGGTACGTATACGGTTGATGATATGTATACGCTGGTCGTTATTGACAAAACATGTGAAATTCGCAGATGAAAATGTGCTAGAGTGATGAACGTTGTTGACTTCAGTTGTGGAGTTCACTGGGTCGTATATTGGCATTTAATGGATAGAACTTTGGGATTTTTTAAGGACAAACATATTTAAAATACATCAAATTCATTCTTCCTGTTCGGCTCTAAAAACGGGACGCATAATATTATTAATTCGAAATTATCATTAATTAATCCATAGCGACTAATGCCAGTCTGTGATTCAACAATAATGGGCATTCAGCAAATTTTATTTTGCAGACTACTGCACAATTCTTTGATCGACTTCTAAGAAAAAATGTTTACATGTTAAACCAATTATTGTTAAGTCATTCATTCATTATCGGAAACCAAATCTTCACAACGCATAAAAAACATTAAGTAAAAAAGAATCGATTTTTTTGGCTGTATCTTTATTTTCGAACCCTTTACTGTCTGTATTTCGATGTATGATTCATAGTATCTTTAAATATATATACATTCGAAATAATATTAGATTGATAATCTATTTTTTTGATCTTATGATATGTTTATCAAATTGTATAGTCATCAGTTGGAAATACTCATTATAAACGAAAACGGCCCTGATCAGAAAATATATTGTGAAAACATAACTAAAGACGTGTATTTATTATTTAAAACAAAATCTTTAAGCTTAAGAATGTTTTACATATTTTACAGATTTCAGTTTAGTGAGACTTGAATTCTTATAACATTGGAAAATTCCATATATTTTGCCACCCACGGCTTGGGTTTCATCTTTTGGCGTCTTCATGCATTATTTCCCATGAATGCAATAGTTTAAATCGGTTATATATAAGAGGACTTAAACCAAACACACAACTGAGATAACTTTTAATACTAGTTATTTGAGGATAATGACAATCAATTTAAAATGATATGCTTTTTTGATTGCTATTCGCTATTTCGGCTCACACTATAGTTTTGACGGTGGCGAGAGCCGATACAGCTATCAACTACATCTTATGAAAAAAAATTGTAGAACTAAAATACATTGCTATATTTTCACCGTGATATGATATGTTTTATAAGTATTACTAACTATTATTGAGTCGTTGATGAAGGGATTCTACAACAAGTATCATTAAAATTGCATAGGGTAATTGTAAACTTAGAGTTACCTATTTATTTCAAATTGGTGGGTAACATTGGAATTACACATCAGGATATATACTATTATGGGAATTTAATTTATGTAATAAAATTGATACATTTGAATCGGTTATATGCAAGCGCGTGTATAGGAAAAAATATAGACACTAACGCAAGGAGATAAATATATTTTATGTATGAAATAACTTTTATAACTTTAAGTAATTATTCAATTTTCATAAAGAACAGGAAAGCAGAATTAAGGGTTTTTGTGGCATCCAGATAGTTTGAACGATACCTCGTTATATTACCTATCACCACCAAGTCCTCGCTAAATGATAACAACTCACCTCCATCCCCTGTTGAAGACATATGTTCTCCACGCTTCTTATTGAGGTTTTCTGAATTTTCGTCAGGTGCTATAATTCGTTACCGTTATGCAGTACTGCAAAGTCACGAAATTAAATTTAAGTTATTCATCAGAGTAATATAACTATACATATTTTCATTTAATTTTTGTCCACTACACCATGTCACAGAAATGTACTCGATAAAATAAGCGAGTCGATAAGGCAAGCGGTGTATGATACTGTATCGTTCCCAATCCTTGCCCGAAGGATCGAATCAGAAATTTATTTAATCCCTTTATTCAATACTAAATCATCATTAGGAACGAAGGGCGTTGTATGTATCGAAGCGTCATTTCTACAGCTTATTTCGTGGTCGTTTTTTTATTGTCATTTTTGTAACATCCTGTGTCTACACCGGCAGGGTGCAGTCAGTACTTTTTAAGTCTTATAAATGATTCAATTCTACATAAGGAGTGCTATTAGATAAATGACGATGAATTCATTAAGTAGTATTTTCAGACAATTTTTTGATAAATTTTCCCAGAATATTGGTAGCCGAGTGTTTGATGCAAGAAATCGTGTACCATATATTTAATTTGATGACATCGACTGAAGGTGCTTGATGGAATTTCAATATCAAATTTGAATTGTTACAACGTTGTACGATTCCACATTTTTTGTCACTAACAACCCGGGTTTTGCCTTTCGGCATCTTCAGGCATTCTATCACACGGATGGAATAGAACTGACGTAAAACAAGCAGTTAGCATCGTCTATATACCAAAGTTATTAATTACAGGAAGACAATTACCCTAAGGTAAGCAGTAAATTGCAGCTATTAGTGACAAAGCATGTTGAATCATACAAAGTTGTAACGATTCAAATAATGATAATATATATTTATTTTAAAAAATATCTACCATAGTGAAAAAGCTATTCCGTAGGGGCTTGTTTGTAGTGTATTCTATCTTTATTCTTTCTGGGTTCAACCACCAGACTCTGAATCTGGAAGCTATCTCTACCGCTAGTCCCACAGCATCAGATGAGTCAAGTGGTACAATTTATCTAAGAAAAGTCATTCTGCAAGATACTGGAGATAGTGTCTTGAAACAGCCATTTCACAAAGAGATGGAACTTTATGTAATGACATGGCTGCAACGACTCTATGGAAAAAAGACACCTGAATCATCAAGGAGTTATGTTGAATTACATCAACAAAAAGTGAGAGTTCCTTATTTACAAAATGGTGGTAATATTCCGAATGTCCTCAGTTTCCAAAGATAGTACCATTTAATATAGAAGATACAAGACGTGGAGTTGTGAAGAGAAAGATCGCAGAAGATGAGTGTGTTGTGATAAACCTGACGTCATGCATGTGTTTTGTTATTTTCTCTGCGCGTTTTTGAATTTCTGCATTCTCAAAAAATGATTTTTTGAACCTGCGAATTTGAAATTTTTATCGATAATTTTATATTTAATGATTTATTTCTAGTTTTTTCTAGTAGCAAAACAGCGAGTAAATCGCATAAAAAGGTAACGGTGCCGTCCGAAAAATCGCACAAAATAAATCGCATAAAAAATTACATTTTCTTAATATTCAATTCACTTGGCATCATTGCTGATTTTTAATATATTTATTGTTTGACGTCGCAAAATTGATAAGCTTATATATATTATTATACATTTACTTGGTGTTTTTTTTAATATGATAACATCGTAAATGTGAATTAACTTTTTCAATCAAGCATTTTTTTATAAATGTTAATACCATTTGTATGCGATCAACAATAAATTTCTTTATTGATTGAATTGGCATTTATTATGTAGAACTTCATTATAACACGTTGAAAAAATGGCAATTTATTTTAGTTTTACAATATATAGTGGATAGCTATATGATACTTCTAATGAGGGCGTAAGCCGAAATAGCTATCAACACTATCTTTAAATATATTGCTATTTTTTCATTGTGTAATAATGGAGTTCTACCAAGTAAATGCCAATTCAATTGATATATATATATATAAATATATTTTGACAAATATATTTCATAAAATACCGTGCTGAAAATATGTTTCTAAAATGAAATATTGAATTTTTTGTAAAAAACAAAAAATGTCACAAATTAAAAATACTTATAAATTAAAAGAAACCCGGATCGCTAGTGACAAAACATGTGTAGTCGTAAAAAGTTGTAACAATTCAAATTTTAAAATATTGTTAAATATATATATATAACTACTGTGTGGACAACCCTAGCGACGTTGCGTACAGTGATATTCGAAATCCGCGGCTAATTCAAAAAAAGAAGAGGAAAAAAACGGATCATTAAGCTTCCCGCGCATTGACATGTTTATTCCTTTTTCAAAAGACGGACGCTAAACATGAAAAATGGATCGAAAATCTATTAATGCGATGATAAATCAACACTGGGTATATAGGTTATTTTTGATTATCGTTTTTGTTGATATTCTTTGGCTTGTATATTTAAATACGTCGTGATTTTGAGGCTATATATTTTGTTAATACTTCGTACCTCGTACAGGACAATATGGAGTTTTTCAACAGGGCATATCTTATGATTTATTGAATTACCAGTAACTTGGTAAATGTCTTTTGAAGTAAAAAAAAAGTTTTATAATAAAAACATATTTTATTTACGATCAAGGACAGTTTCGCTCGTCATGAGAATTATCAAATGATTAAAATTGAAATTAAAAACAATGGTATTTGTCACTTTAAAGGTGTTAACTGTCACTTCTTGGTGGAAAGGCATGATATTTTAAATACAAAAAACACATTTATAGTATTTACTTATTTCTACAATATGTTTTTTAATCAGAACCGGTTTCGCTGATAAAATATATTGCAGAAATAAGTACCAAAAATGTGGTTTCATTATTTAAAACTACATTATTCGTATTAAAAATGCAGTTCTTGAACACATGGTTTTGTGTAACTGCTGCCTTTAACACAAAATTTCGGTAAATAGGTTTGCTTGTAGTTTTTATTCTGTCAGTTTATAATGCTTGCGACGAGCGAAACCGGTCCTGGTCATAAAATATGTTGTGGAAATAATTACTAAAAAATGTGTTTTTATTATTTAAAATACCATGCCTTACCACAAGTGACAGAAAAAAATATTTGATTACGTTAACACAATTATTATTTTGAAACCAATAAGTCAATTGCTTAAGCCGAACATTTATTAATAAATATAAAATAAATAAAATTAATTTGAAATTGTCACATACGCGTGAGTTTGCAACTGGCGTCCCACGATGTATTTCTAAGTCAAGAAATCCCACATTTCCTATTACAAACAGCTATATCTTAAAAAATAACGAATAACAATTATACCATTATAATTCATAAAAAATAATTGTTTTTATTGAAATTAATACTTCTTAAATATCATATTTAGCTGTTACGCAAAATGTACAAAACTATGTCTATTATTTGATAAAGCAACACCTTTAGATTTAAAAATAAAACAAAAAAACAATTTAAAAATCGAATTCATAGAGGATCTTCTTTGTACCATAAGCATCCAGGTATCTGTCAAAAAGAATTGATTCCCGCCTGCGAGAAGAATTTAAATCCCCGGTAGTCAATGCTGACAAAGTGTTAAAATGATAAATCGTTTTTGGGACGTCTGAACATGTTTCAAGTTTGGGTTTTATTTTAACCTGTTCACTGCGCTGGGGGTCGATGTACGGTTGACGATTGATAAAGGTACGCGGTATATATTGGTTAATAGAATTAATTTGATTTTATCACGTGCATTTCTTTCTCTCGTCACAATGATAGGGCTCACTTTACATTCGTTAAATCCTCCAAAATGTCACTTAGTTGCTTATTAATTCTTTCATCTATTCTGAACCACAAATAAAATCAAAAAATGATTCATAGTGATCATTTCTTAACAATATGATAGTTACGAGTCTAATGTAAATGACCGACGTATTGTTTGTTGAAAAGTGCATCATGGAATTTCAATATCATTTTTTTTGTCACTTACTACCCGGGTTTCGCTTATTTACATCTTCAAGCTTCCTATCACACGGATGACACAAGCAGTTTATTACCATGATCATATTCTGCAATAAGCATTGTTATTTCCTTTTTAATAATATTATTCTTTAAATGCAAATTAATTTGTAGCTATATCGACACCACGCTAACATCAGAATCCAACTGAATATCACATCAGTTAATCTTTCGTATTTGCAAAGAAATATACGCCTTACATACATTTTCAAGGTTGGAGAAAAGTTATTTTATTAAAATTTTAAAACACACTGTTTTATAATATTTCAAATTAATTTTCATTTATTTCTCTCGTCTTCTTAGTTCTTGAACCTTTGGTTTTGTATAACTGGTATTAATTGATTTTCTATAAATAACCTTGTTTTATTTCATAACACTTGATAACGTAAGGTGTGACAACATTAATTAACATTACGTTGAAATATAAATACATTATAATATAAATATATATATATATACTTGATAGCTTTTTCGGCTTACACCGTCATCAGAACTATATTTAAACGAACATTTACCTATCTATATACAGCAGTTTAGAAAAAGTACATAATACATCTTCTCTTCTGTTTTAGTATCCTAGTTTTATATTGTATTAATAAATTCTAAAATGTGGCCCATTGATTTGGCATTTCTCGAAGTGAGAGTTAATCTGGGTTTTATTTCTAGGAAAACATTTTTTGCAACATCAAAGATTTCACTCACCTCGAGCATTGTATCCTAAATTTAATCGGTTTTTTTTTATTGTTTAAAATAAATTTTAGCTTCCTACCAAAAATTTAGAGCAAACACCTTAAACGCTGTCGATTCTATACATCGGATAATTAAAGCTTCTAAGACTCGAACCGTAAGTCAACAACGTTGACCAGTGCGCTACGGGACCGAAAGTTTAATTTTTTACTATGATTAAGTCTTCACAAATCAGATTTAAATTGTCTTACAATCACGATACACGTAAAAATGGGGAAACGCAGTGTCACAAAGTTATCACCGATTTTTTTAAAAAAAACCTAAAAATATTTTCGTCGACGAAATAAAACATTCTAGTGTGTAATAATCATGTAAATAGTCGTATCGCTCGTTTCTCTTAAGTCAACTTGCGATGATAAATAAACGTACATCAAGGTTTTAAAAAACTCAAAAGGCCTTTCAAAAAGTTCAATTGATCTCATGAAAGAAAATATTTGAATTATTTTGTATTCATCAATCAGATCTTCTTTAGAATTTCAACAGATTTCAATGGTTGATATTCAATACTGAAATTATTCTTTATTTATTTTGTTTTCGATGGAGGTTTTGTGTGTGTTTTTTTTCGGTCGTCATTTCTTTTATCTCAGTGAATGAATAGAAGGAACGTAAATCCTTTATTCGACATATTTGAATATCTCGATGGCGTATATCGATGGGTTTCATCCAACCGTTGACTGATAAATACACACAGTAAAACTGCCGAAGACTTGTTGGAAACGTTACTTATGATTCTAATTTTTACTATATTTTGAAATTTAGTCACACGATGAAAAAATACCAATGTAATTGTATGTATGTAAATATTTCATTAGAATGGGAGCGTAAGCTGACATAGCTATCATCTAAATATCTTTAAAATTTTGTAGAACGACAACACTGTTATATTTTCACCGTTTTATAATGAAGTCCTACCGAGTAAATTCCAATTGAATCAATACAATTAAGTGATAATGTCACAAGTATAATTCTTGAGAATATAACATATATATCGACGATTAGTTATTTTATTTTATTTATTTATTTATTTATTACAACTATAGGGTACAAAACTTACAAATTATTAATTTAATGCTTTTGCACCGTAACATATTAACATATATAAATAAAAAATATAAAAATTCAACAAATAATATAAAACAATCAAAATTTATTGCAAAAAAGAAAGTCAACCAAGTAAGCTCATGAAATGTCTACTTTAACTGAAAAAATAGCATTCGTCTGAGCTCACTTTCGTCCACATGAAATATGTCAACATCCGAAGCAATACCGTTGAACATTGTTAATGCTCTTACCATTGGCATCCCCATTGGCAGACTGGTTCTACACTTTGGAAGAACAAACATATTATGTACACGATTTCTTAAAAAACTATCCGAAACATACAAATTTACATTATTAAGGATGGCAGAATTCTCATTTTGGCCTCGAATTAGTCGAAAGAAATATGTGGCTAGATATATTTCTCTTCGATTTTTCAAACTATTAAAAGTGAGCATACCCAAAAGAAAGTCAGTTGGATAAAGCCACGGATAGTATCCGTATGCTCTCAAGTAAAGAAGTCTCAAAAATTTCTTCTGAACCTTTTCCACCATAAGGGCATATTTCAAATCTCCTTGGGCCCAAACAATAGACCCACTCTGAAGTCTGCTTCGTACTAAAGTATTGTACAATAATATTAAAATTTTAACACCTGAAAATGCTCTCGTAGTACGTAGGATAAAGCCCAACATTTGCAATGCTTTGTTGCAGGTAGTCCTAATGCGACTATTGAAGGTTAGTTTACTTTCGAATTGTACTCCAAGATCCTTTAATGATGAAATTCTTGAGAGATACAATACAATTTGACTTGTCAATGTATGAATTAACTAATTAGAATTTTATCTCTACTAGGAAGAGAATAACTAATGAAAATGTTATTTGGCTAATTTGAATTGTTACAACTTTGTACGATTCCACATGTTTTGTCACTAACGACACGAGTTTCGCCTTTCGGCATCTTCAGGCGTTCCATCACACGGTTGCAACAGAACTGACTCGTCAGTTTTGTCATGTGGAATCGTACAAAGGTGTAACAATTCAAATTTGATATTGAAACTCCATCAAGCACATTCAGTCGATATCATAAATTATTTAGCTAATTTAGTAAGATTAGAATAAAACACGCGCGTAGAGCAAAGATACCAAATAGCTGGGAACACTGACTGAAGTCATAATAAAATTTAACTGCGATGGCCATAGCTTATTGATACTTTGACTAGTCAACGTATTCGTCGGAATCGTGATGCTGGCCAATGTGGGAATTGGAGTCTATTGGAATATTTTTTCCAACGACACCACAGCCCTGGTAAATACATATTGTTTTGAAATCAACACAACATTGATATTGTATTAGAAGTTTTTATATTCGTGACATATAGAAAAAGACGAAAAACGTATCATAGTAAGTGTCGTAACCACACCTTAACCCGTCAATTTAAAATAAGTAAGTATCTCTAAGTTTCAAATAATCCAAATGCATTTTTTAAAAAATAAAACATATATTATGTATGAAGTATAAACACCGGACTTTATTACTTCTTAATAGGTGGATCTCTACCTTAACCGTACAATAATTTTAATTATTGTATACCTTAGTTCAATATTCATACACAAACTTGTTTTAATAACCAATGGTTGTCAACCTGTAGGAAATTACAAGCATGATATAAATCCTCGCTCAGTCTCTGGACACCTATCGACTGATCACTCTTATCTTCGAAATCTCTGTCACCCTCCAAGATAAATGGATGACCATCCATCTGACAACGACTGGAAGATACTGATTTATATTACAACATGGATACGGCATCTCGAATGTTTTGAAAGATATATAGGTATCCGTTTAATCATTTTTAGAAACAGAAGATCATTAGCCATTTTTATTTTTATTGTATATAATTAGCATAAAAGAAAACCCGATAAGTCCACATTATTAGTCGCACGCAACGTTTTTTCAAGTTACGATTTTTTTTACTTTAGTTCTAGATATAGTATATTTTTTCATCGTCGTTTGTTCTTAGTTCAAAAAAATAAATAAATACTTTTGTAGTCGTTTTAATTAATATAAGCAAAATTGAATTGGAAATATCGCCACCTGATTGAAATTGTCAAGATTATCGGGTTCTATATGTATTAAGTTTTATAGTCACGTTCTGATAATTATTTATCAAATATGAATTATTCCAATTTTGTACGATTCCACATGTTTTGTCACTAACGACCATGATATCACACGAATGTAACATAACTGTTCTGTTGTATCCGTGTGATAGAATGCATGAAGATGCCGAAAGGCGAAACCCGGGTTGTCAGTGAAAAGTTGTAAATAACAATTCAAATTTGATATTGATATTCCATCAAGCACCTTCAGTCGATATCATAAATTATATAATTATTTATCATGATATATCATCGTTTATTTTTCGGAAAAGCGGACTAATCGGTTTTTTGATTTTCATCTTTTTTCCATATTTTATTATTTTATGATCAGGTTTTACACATCAAAAATATTATTAACATATTAAACTAATATTTAATGCAGAAGTAGTACTTAACAATATTTTATAAATGTTTTTAAATGTAAACAATACCATGACGTATCTAGACATTTTGTATTTGGCCCATAATATATTAGCATTCTATTATTTTATTTTTTACTTCGAATTTAAACGTAATAGAATAACATTGGACCTGACTTGTGAAGTTAAAAGTTGGTGCATGAAGCTTACTTCATTTATCATTAGATTGAACAGGAGTTAAAGATGACATTTTGTGACATAATGTACGGGTGCCTGATTGTCTACAAGGCTTGAGAAGCTGTGTAAAAAAAGTGTATGCTTTTTTTAAATTACAATGCAAGTAAAGAAACAACACGAAATATAAAATACACACCCGTTTCTTATGATAATCATATGAACTATTTATATGTAACTTTGATAGATTCGGCAGTATTTTACAGATTTTCTTTTTCGAAAATAAATAAATTCAAATTTATAGTGCTGTTATATTTAGAATGACCATAATAATACAAAATAAATAACAACATGGAAACACTCCATCAAATAAATATTAGAGGCATTGAAATGAATAGTTTAGAATTCTCAGAAATTAAAAAAAGCTTTGAAAAACATCAATCAGTAATAATTAAATAGTATTTGAAATTAAAAAGAGATTCACGGCTTTTAAATTTATTATTTTAACTTTTCAATGAATTTTCATTTCTGCCCACTTCTATATTTTATTAGAACAATAATTTCTTCAATAATTAATGATATCGACTGAAGATGTGTGACGGAATTTCAACATCAAATTTAAGCTTTGTACGATTCCACATGTTTTATCACTTACGATCCAAGTTTCGCCTTTCGGCATCATCATTAAATCACACGGATGCAACAGAACTAACGAAAAAAACAGTTAGCATCGTCTATATGCCGAAGTTATTAATTACAGGAAAACGCACACCCCAAGGCAAGCAGTAAATGGCAGCAAAAACAAATTTAATAATATTTATCTAATAATTATTGCCTGTAATGTTTCGCCTTTCGACATCTTCAGATATCATATCACACAGATGCAACAGAACTGACACATAATAAACAGTTAGCATCGGTTATATACCAAAGGATTTAACTATAATACAAAGGAAAAACACAAACCCTAAGGCTAGAAATTATTGAAACTTTACACAATTCCACATGTTTTGCCAATGACGTTCCAGGTTAGAATTTTTCATCAAAGTCTCATTAACAGTATTTAGTGTTAACAAAACTCATCGCAGGCATTCGAGTGCAATTATTATTAAATCAATCAATAATATTGGAATTTATTTCTGTAGTCTGTTTCGATTGTGGCCTATCAATTAACTCCGCTGATATATAACTGATGCTAAATGTTTATGGTGTAACAGTTTTGTTGCATTCATTTAATACAATCCTTGAAGATGTCGAAAAGCAAAACCCTTGTCGTTAGTGACAAAAAATGTCGACTCGCACAAAATTTAAACAATTCAAATTAGTTCAAACAAGCAACCAGTTTCATATTTCAAAATAATTTTGATGATGATTTTAATTTCACAATATACAATAAGATTATCCTAACGCAAACTCAGATCTATATGATCGTTTGGGTAATGTTTTTTTCTACTAAGGACTAATGTTAGTCAATGAGCTGTTGATGTTTTACTCTTTTGTACGATTTTGCAATTCCAATTTGGCCATACAATTTGGATGTATACGAAGATATTCAATCAACAACCACCGCATCGATAATCAAATATTTAGGTGGGAGGAAAATTCTACCGATAAAAGGACCAAAGACATTAGCATTTCGATGCCAAACACAATAGGTCCTTTATGAAGACGTGAAAAGGTTTTTAACTTTTAGCGTAGCAATAAAACTACATCAAAATTTCTGAACATTGCATATTTTTTTTTTATTTAAATATGTATAAATATGTTTGTCTAAAATATATCATACAAAGACCGGTTGTTGAAATCGTGTTAAAACTACTATGTAAAAAATATGAATATTTCAACATAGTTTTTTTTCAATTCATGTTCGCTCACAATGTGCATCATACGGGTACTTATCGGAGACAAATTAACAGGAGTGTTTTTTACAAAAAAATCTTCTCAAAGAAATTCTCAAACATACTTATGGAACCACAACTGTAAAAAAAGTACACATAGTTACTGAAAATCGTTATACGGAAACAAAATCGGTTTCGCTCTTTATTAAAACATTTTCCACATTTATAAAAAATCATTGGTTTTAATAAAATTATGAGAAGCAATTAAAGTCTTAAAATATACCAATTAAAATTAAATTTTAATTGTTGAAACCTTGTACGATTCCCCATGATTTATCACTAGCAACCGTGGTTTCGCCTTACGGTATCTTCAGGCAATCTATCACACGGCTTGACTTTATCAGTTCTGTTGCATCCGTGTAATAGAATGCCTGAAGATGCCGGAAGGCGAAACCGAGTCGAAAAGACCAAAAAAATTTGTATCGTACAAAGTTTCAACACTTCAAATTATATATTGAAATTTCGTCAAGCACATTGAGTCGATATCATAAATTAAAAAGATTTTTTTTTTTATTGTTAGTCTTTGTGATACAAATATTTAGAAACCAATCTATTATTTACGCTATAGGAATTCAATGTCTACATAATAATTCTTTATTTTATCGTGTTTCAAAACTTTATTAATTGTATCAATCAAAATAGGCACGACGGTAAAATACAACAATGGTCAATCGACTAAAACAAGATGTTTCTATTTGGGAGCCTTCATTCATTTTACATATCGATAACACCATGTCACCAAGAGACGCCTTACAATCTATAATATATTGAAAAACTCCTTAAAAATATGTATATACCCTTTCTTGGTAAAAAAGCATTGTATTTTAGCAAATACGACCCAATGTTTAGTTCAATTTTCGTAATTTGTAATATCTGTAATTTCTTGTATTTCATTGGTTTTTTTTTTATCAAATAGATAGAGCATTAATACCTTTGGTGAGTTAGCATCAGAGCTCTTCAAGCCTCCTTCATCCTTTATGTATTGATTTACATGTTGTATCATTTATCTGTCGCTACAGAGCTGAGTAATCCACAGTGAATCTGGTTTACATGAACACCACACACATTTAAATTATATTAACATACTCACACACGCATACAAATGCATATAAACACACAGAGATCTATGGATGCATGTACATTGTATACAAAACTTAAGAAAGTCATTTTCAGATGCCAAGGAAGCTGTTTTTGGATTATACGATTTGTAACAACAATTGATCATCGAGACCACTTCGTTACTTGCATCTGTCTCATTGCAATTATGTAATTTTATTTTTGCTAACGAGTGTTCAGAGTTTTTTTTTTCACTAACAACGGTCTTTTTATTTGGTTTCATTTATGTTTAATAATTAATAGCTATTTGATTGTTAGTGGCGTTTACTTAATTTAACTATATTTTGTAAGTTTATCTGTAAATTATTTTCTCATCTCTTAAGCCATTTGTTTAGTATAATCTCGTAATTATGAAATCAAAATTATGTATTAACAACCTTTCTTTAATTGAGCGAAACTGTTTATAATCTTTATAAAATCAAGTTTTAGAAACAGCAATCAAAGAAATGCTTTATTTATGTCATTTAGACGTTTATAGCGAATACTGTAAAAAAACAACTACACCCAGTCCTTTTTTTACGCGATAAATTGGTTCCATAAAAAGGCGCGTAAAAAAAATGATTTCACGCAATTGCATTATATTTCTTTACACATCCTAAAACATAAATTCCCATAATATCCGATACACTTGGCAATTGTATGTGTATTTAAAAAAATGGAATGCTTTACAAAATCAAGTTTTAAGAATACACATTTCTTTATTTAAAAAAATGATGAAACCAACATGTTAGCATCGTATATAAATGTCTTCTTTACAACAAATTTGGGGAAAAAATTGCGTAAAAAAGAGTGAAGCGCGTAAAAAAATGTAGCGCTGCCGTCCAAAAAAAATCGCGTATAATCGAATTCGCGTAAAAAAAGGACTGGGTGTTCTTGAGATAAACGTCTTCGGGACTCAACACGTTAAAAAATCATATTGCATCGACTGTATACGATATGGAAGTAAACAATATTATGTATTAAATTTAGAATAGAGTCATCTATAAAGAAGGTATCTTTGATCGATTGGTCTACTAACAGCGACATCGCTGTGGGGGGGTCGTAATAAAATATAATCGACCCAATCATCCATTTTATATTCCATGGACACACATATATATACGATATTCCGTTACATATATTTGATAAGACTCAGCTGGAAATCAATTTTAGGGTTCAATTGGTCGCATTAAAAAAAGTATTTTTTTATCTACCTGTATCTATTTACGAACTAAAGTTATGTGATCACATGATTCACATTTATATATATTTTTTTAATTGAATGTTTTAGAGTCGTTAATTTGCCAAAAGGATCGAATAAGCTATATTCTAATTTAAACAATCTTTCCTGAAAAGAGAGATTGTATGAATGCGAAAAAAATCATCGTTTTAATTACATTTTTGTTTTTGAATTGTATTGATTTCACTCTATTTTGTTTACAAATTATTACTAACAATAACTTATTATATTTATTTTAAATTATTTATCTTCACACGGTTAAAAAAATAGCAATTTATTTTACATTCTACAAGTTCTAGAACTAATACACATTGCTATTTTTTTCACCGTGTTATAATGGAGTTCTACCAAGTGAATGCCAATTCAATCAATATATTTATCAACAGATTTTAACGAATAAAAACACTTTTTTTAGTACTTATTTCCACACCATATTTTACGATCAGGACCGGTGTCACTCATCGCAAGCCTTATAAACTGACAGAATAAAAATTACTAGCAAGTCTTTTTACAAAAAAAAATTAAGCTTAAGGTAGCAGTTATACAAAAGCATGGGCTCAAGAACTAAAAAACCAATCATACACTATTAATGTGAATAAATTTAAAAATTAAGATACACCAGCAATCCATTCAAGAGGTCTGAACAATCATAAAGAACTCATTAGGAAGAGTAAGGAGAGGGAAATTTTAATAAACAAAATAACCTGCACTTAAATATTTATTGGGACATAGTATTTTAAAAATCTCACTACTTAATTTTCCTAATGCCTTGTTTTTAATTCATCTTGTATCAGTTTATAATGAAATATTAAAAATCAATTTAGTGTATGCAATAGCGAAGTTTTTTTTTGTTTTTTGTTCTGATTGTATTCTTTGTTTTACATTCAACAATCTCGCCCCTGGACGCAGTTATACACATGATTAAATTAATTTAATTTACAATTATTGTCTCCCACTAAATAAGCGAATGCTATCTACATACTGGGATCTTAGCGGTGTAACTTTTAACGCGATAAAAACTGAAAACACAGCCGATGCGATACGTACAATGAACCCAAATGATAATATGAGCTTTTACAGAGGGGTTGAAATTTATCGACTCTTATAGTATAAGAAGAAATACAACATCTTATATTGGCTTAATATGCTCCATATTATAATAAACTATAAACACCATTGATAAAAAAAAAACGAAGTTTAGGTCTCGAATTTGAATTGTTTTTACTGTGTAAATTTCTACGTGTTTTGACACTCTGACTAGAGCGGAATGGAAAGCCTGGAAATATCAAAAGGCGGAACTTGTAACTGACAAAGCATGTGATAATTTATATTGAATTTCTATCAAACACCGTCTGTTGGTATCGTAAATTAATTTGGATCTCAGATTTAAAAATCGCGCGTTTCTACAATATGATCACCCAAAATCTATTAAAGACCATCGCAGATTTGATGGCTGAAATATTGATTTTATTGTATGAAATAAATAGATTTAATGCGTCACATAGACAGCGAGTACGATTAGTATGCTTCTCAAACTGTCCGGGCACTTATTTTAAAGTCGTTTTCACTGCTGTGCTAAAAAATACACGAATTTAGTTATATTTCTTCCATGGCCACATTTGTTCTTATTTTCAAGCTTGTTTTTTGTTCATGAGAGCTAATGATTGTTTTTTTATGATTATGGAGGTTGTAGTATAAAAAAGTTTGGGTATCGTTGGCCTTAAGAATACTCAATCTCAAAACCCTGCACCATCTTAAAATCAAAAAAGTACATTTCTCTGATGAATATGAGACATTTATATTATTCTTACTCATCACATTGAAAATAAAATTATCCTCTTAACAAAATAATCTAACCTAAAATAGGTATTAAAAAAAATATTTTCACTACTTCCAATTGGCTTGACTGTATGTATAATATGCGTCACATCATAAGAGTCCTTCACAATCCGACGGTCACTTATAATTGCTTTGAAATATCGCGACACTATACTCAGTTCTCAGGCCGCTGTAATTGTGTTTTGTTGCTCTTCTTGCTATAAACAAGTATCGCCGAACAGCGCGTGCGCAATGGAGAAATTAATTGATTAGAAAATATGATCGTTTGACCAAAATTGCTACCCGTATTTACCAATAATGCGGTAAGCTTGATAAGACGTTAAATTATGTGTAGTAAAGATAAACAAAAAAAGGATTTAACTGTTTTTGGTAGGGCTGTAAAGTCGTTAAGAAAAAATACAACTTCGACTATGACTAACAACACCTAAAAAAGATTTAATTTTATCAGGTGTTTTTTCTACTTTTCCTATAAACCTGCTTTATATTAAAGATTAACCAACCAATCCAGTAAATTGTTCAATGAGATATTCTTCAATATCGTCTAATCGAAAACACTGTCGTAGTTGCTCGTTTTTCACGACTGCGACTTCACAGCCCTGGTTTTTAGTATATTTAAACCGTACCCGCACCCAATGTGGAACATATGCTCTCCTGAAGTAAATTTTACACTATCTTAGACATACACTATCTCTGGAGACATACATCTCCGCAAATGTTTCCATAACATTTTAATGCCACGGCTCCCTTACCGGTACCAGGACCGGGAGAATTTGTACCTTTTAACAGATCAGTTGATAATGCGTGTGATGACCGAAACCGGTCCTGATTTTGAATCTCTGAAATCGTAGAAATCGTACTTAAACATTTTACTTAAACATTTTGAATTGTTGATTAAATAGAATAAAATGCCAATAATAAAGTGAATGTTTTTTTATTTATAATATGTTTCCTCGAAAGTGTTTGTCATTAACAAAACTGTTGTTCCCACACATGCTTTTAGTACACACTACATAATTTATCTATGTGGCTGCTAAGGCCGTAATTGTTGATACACCTAATTGTAATGTGTTAAAAGTCACATTAGGGTATTGCCAATCTTAAAGCATTACCTGATAATCTCCAAACTATTGCTACAAACCAATATGATTCAATATCCTTCATACAGTTATGTTTAGAACTGGTTAAGTGTGTTTCACGAATGTTTATTTTTCTCGCTTAATCTCACTGTTAATATAAGGTGCAAAAGAGATAAAATAGAAAATTTTTTTATTCTACTTGCTCATACGCAACAGAACAGTTTGATAGAGCACGGTGAAAATATAGCAATTTATTTTAGTTTTATATTTTTTTTATAAGATATACTTGATAGCTATTTCGGCTCCCGTCATCGTCAGAACTATCATAACATTTTTGTAATTGAGGGTGCAAGATTACGGTTTCGGAACAGCTGGAAATCAAAAGATATAAATTATCACACAAAACTCTTAACGAACAAACTAATATAATATATGTCTGTCGCCGCTCCTCAGACCATTGCGAGGGGCTAATTCTTTTCTGTAATAAACCATCCCCATCCAATAAAACATATCCGTGCAATATGTAAGCTCATTGATATAGCCGCCTTTTTAGTTTCATTTACAATTTTTTTTTTAGTTTTATTGCTACCAGGAAATAAACTAGGTTGTTAAAACAGGAGAGAAGATGTATTGGGTAGCTTTTCTACACAGCTATATATATAGATAAGAAAATTTTCGTTTAAATATAGTTCTGACGATAGGGTGACCCCAAATAACTATCAACTATATCTTATAAAAAAAATTGTAGAACTAAAATACATTGGTATTTGTCCACCATATTCTTCTAAGAGGACTTTTTAAATTTCATGACATACAAATTAATTTAACTGTCAAACTGAGATTCGAACCCGTGATCATCATGACTAAAGATAACGATATTGAACATTCGACAACGGACCCGTTATTACATAGATTAAAATAAAACACAATTCATTGCATGTAGATGAATCAAAATTTCACAGTGTTATAATGAAGTTCTAACAAGTAAATGCCAATTCAATCAATAGTTTGATAGAGAAAAAGAAACTTTCACTAGAAACTATGACATAAAATTGAATAAAAAGCTCAAATTGGAATCAGTTACGTCCAAAAGTACGTGAACTTAAAAC
Source organism: Himalopsyche japonica (assembly GCA_028555115.1). Taxonomy (NCBI): domain Eukaryota; kingdom Metazoa; phylum Arthropoda; class Insecta; order Trichoptera; family Rhyacophilidae; genus Himalopsyche; species Himalopsyche japonica. The sequence goes on from JAHFWJ010000345.1 coordinate 43,737, forward strand.
ATGCAGATTACAAATATGAACAGAATGCTTAACGCACAAGTTGTTGTTTTTTTTTAAATATTTCATAAAGCTTTCGCATGAAAGCTTATAATATTAAGGCTTATCTTACCACATCCTCAAGTCATAAATGCACGACGACGACGTGACGTGACGTGATACTGCACCGCAAGTTGTTCCAGGAAAATGCCGTCTGGAGTCGAACCTTAACCTTAGCGTTCGAAGTCAGGTTATGACAGCTTCTACGTAATGCCCGGCAATCGCGAAAAGGGATCTGGACCCGGGATTGCGAACGCCATGTTCATAATAGTTGAATAACCCTGTTGGCAATATTTAATGGAAGCATGTTAGAAAAATAACGTTTTTGAATGCCTTTAACATTTTATCATTATATGAATACGAAATAAGAACACCTTACACATTGTCTGTGCTTAGAAACAAAATATTTCAAACTAGTTTTTCAAATTTGTGTATAAATTTTTTAAAAAATATCAATCAATTATCACAAAGGATTCTTAACGAACAAACTAATATAATAGTATACCCATTAGTCCGACCCTATTACTAGGGTGTGGTTTGATTTGCTTCCGTAATGACCACTTCCGTCCCACATGTGAAGATTTTAAAAGATAAGAGAAGATGTTATAAGATAAGATAAGCGAATGTTAGTTTAAGTATAGTTCTGACGATGGCGTGAGCCGAAATAGCTATCAACTATTTTTTTTTTAAATAATTTTGTAGAACTAAAATACATTGCTATTTTTTTCCAAAGTATTTATAACTATTATATTATAGATAAACTAAAACTTTTTCAAAAAAAATTTTTTATATCATATAAGTGAAATTTTGTTGCTAAAAAAGTATATACAGTGGAACCTTGATCAACCGTTCTCATATAATACGTTTTCCCGGATGGAACGATTATTTTTTATAGTCCCGTCAAACTCCCATAAGAACAATGTTAAATAATACCGCATTGACCGTTTCCCGATTCCCCGATTTCCTCGATAAACCGTCTAAATATTTTTTCCCGTCACAAATATTATCCCGATTGACCGTTTTTATTGCATATTTCTACGTATCTCGGCTAGCAAGTTTGACACAGCCGAGTGCAGGTTTTATCTCTGGACCAGTTGGAATCCGCTGCACATGTTAGACGTAACGCATGTGCTATTTTTTGGGTTGAAATCCACCACACGCGTATTATTGTTTATCATGCAAATGTAGAGTTGTTTAAAATTAAGGTAATAATGATTCCTGTACATACAAACTTTTAGTCACAAGCTTAGTAACAAGTCTTTGTTCCGATTAAAGTGACAAATAACAAAGAAGCAAATAACATAGGACTTTTTTAAAAAAGTAACTAATAAATAAATATTTTTTACGATTTTACTTGTTTATTATTATTTGAAGCTTTCCCGCATTTACCGTTATTATTTCAGAGTCCCTTGGAAAACGTAAAATCGAGGTTTCACTGTAATAGAAATACTCGATTATTTTTAGTTTCCCCAACAAGAGCCTTTGACAATTTTCCTAAGCACGTTATGTAAATATGTTTATGCAATACTCACCCTGTCAAAAAAGCTTAACTAAAATCTAAAATAACGCTTTCATACTGATTTCAAAGTTTCCTTTGTTCAAGGGTTAACATAAACGGACATTATTTATTAAAAAATGCATTCCGTCATTCGCGAAGATGCAGTCATCGTCCTCAACATAATCTTTTGTCATAAACTTCATCTTGACATGAAAACGTGACTGATGGTGATAAAAATGTAAAACAAAAATTACTCATGATTAAAATGCTTCAAAATTTTTATGAGTTTTTAAGGAGATAGGCTTCCAGAAAAGCATAACTTAACAATATTTACGGGAAGATAGAAACAAAGAAAATTCATATTTTTAAATAGTGTATTAATAAATGGTGGTATCGAGTGTTAGTCCGAGGTGAACTGCTTTACGTCGTTGCTTTTAGCGAGAGATCTTATGGGATCGAATCCTAGTGCGGAAATACTTAAAAGTAGGGCATAACAAGAGAAGTTTGCTAACATTTAGTTATCTCCCAGCTGTATCTCATTTATCACATGAAGAACAAAAAAAGGTTGACTGACAATTTTTTTTAAAATTTTCTTCTTTGAGCATTATTAATGTGATTATGTTGTATTTGTGGCCGCTTGTATGCATACGTAATTATTTATGTGTGAGTATAGTTCATTGAAAGTTATATATAATATATATAATGTCCACGTGAACCGGACTCACTGTAAATTACTCAGCTCTGCAGCGAGTAAGTTTTGTAATCAATGATAGGAAAATAGGTAGTTCAAAAATAAATCATTATTTAAAATACAAGTGATTAAAATGCCTCAAAATTTCCAAGTTTCCAAGAAGACAGGCTTCCAGAAAAGCATAATTTAATAATATTTACGTGTAGATAGAAACAAAGAGAATTCATATTTTAAATAGTGTAAATGGTGGGATCGTGTGATTGTTCTTGGTTCAGTGCTTAACGTACACGTGTACCGGACTGACTGTGGATTACTCAGCTCTGCAACGAGTAACTTATGTCATCAACGATAGAATACTTGTGCAAAAAATAAATCAATATATAAAATACGAAAGAAAATTATTCATTGTCATTAATCATAACGCTCGATATATTTGTGGCCAAAATAGGCGGAATCGAGCAAATCCATTCATCTCATTATTTAAGTTTATCACCGGAAATTTTTTCATACATATTAATTAATCACGTTTAATTATAAATAAAAGTAAAATATAATTAAATAAAACGACAGTTATAAAAAAATCCCAACAATAAAAAAATACATTATACAATTCAAAATCAAACCCATTAATAACTAGATAAAATATTTTGATAATTTCAAATCTAATTCAATTAACATAAAACAAACACAAGGCCTATGAGAAAGTTGGACTGATTCAAACTGTGGGTAGTCATTGTTTAAATTATTTATTATAATTTTAATAATAAACATTTAACAGCACGCAACCAGATTAAGAACTAGGTCTTTTTAATCAACTTTAATAAATAATTCATTTTTTAAGTATATAATAAATTCAGAGATTCGAGAAAATAGATAGAGAATCAAAAATGCGAGGAAATTATTAATGACGTAAATTTATGCGTGATTTTTTCAAGACAATGAGTGATGTATGTCAGTTGTGTAAATAGGATTTAAATATTAATACAAAACAATCAAACGAAGGTTTTATTTCCGTTCAAATAAAAAATTATGACATTAATAAAAAACAACAAGTGGGCATTAAATTACCTTAATGCGTGCCTTTAATTAGAGAAATATTTTGATGAATAGAAATTTATTGAAATTAAAATTATGAATTGTGTTTTTTAATTAAATTATACGGATAGAAAAATTACAGTTGGTTAACGTTTCATAAAAAAAATATTCGATATATAATAGAATAAAATAATTCTGTTTTAACAGGCTTATATATATACAATATTAGCGTAGTGTATTTTTTACAACTTTTAGTTCATTATTAAATAATTTAAAAAATAGTCAATTAAACATAATTTACATACATATTTTATAGAAGATCTTATGAAATTCTATAAGCTAAGCTCCTAATATGTTTTGCGCTACTCTCAGCGGATTCAACAAAACGGCGAGGATTCAAATTTGGAATCATATTCGCGAAGGCTAGTTGTCAATCAACCGGTCGGTCGGACAAGGGTCGGAGAATGACGGCTTTGGAACAGCTGGAAATCAATAGACACCAATTATCACAAAGGATTCTTGACGAACAAACTAACGTAATAGTATCGCCACTTGTCCAGCCGTTGTACAAAGGGGTGGTCTGATTTGCTTCCATAAGGATCACTTCCTTCCCACATATAATCTTATTGTCATAGACACCTATTGTTTCATTTAGAATTTTGAAAATTTAGTGTCATTGTGTTAAAGTAACAAGCTAGGCCGTTGGAACAGGAGAGAGGATGTGTTGTGTGCCTTTTCTGCACAGCTATATATAGATAAGCGAATGTTAGTTTAAGCATAGTTCTGACGATGGCGTGAGCCGAAATAGCTATCAACTATATTTGTTAAAAATAATTTTGTAGAACTAAAATACATTGCTATTTTTTCACCGTGTTATAATGGAGTTCTACCAAGTGAATGCCAATTCAATCAATGGATATGAAATCATTTGAATGATAATGGTGACTTAAAAAAACTTAACAAATTGATGAATTTTTAATTTCATTTATTTTTCTCTCGGTACATTACAGCTATGATGTCAGTAATTGTCATCTCAATTCAGCCACTGAACCACGTAGTCTAATAGAAAATTAGCACGTAAACCCCCACTGATTTTAAATTATGAAATTCACATACATCTTATCAAAACAATACGAAAATAAAGGCACGTTCACATTAGTAAAGAAATAATATCAAAGTTTATTACTGATCTTATCGATACAAAGAATAAAAGAGACATAATCCAAATTAATGGCTATTTGAGTTGTTGCCAACAAAAGACATCGGTGCCAATTTTTAAATTAAGTCGATGTACATTTTTACTGCCACATTACCGGTTTGGACCAATTTTCAAAAACTTTAATTCACTGCATTATTTCAACAATTTTATATGTTATATGATTACGACAGGTTTCCCTCATCACAAGCATTATTGATTGATAAAACATAAATTAATAACACGGTTATTTGTAAATGAAAATGTTAAGCCAGTAAAATCAATCCTATTATAAAAGTATGAAATTGTGGAAATAGTGCTATTTTTTTTTTTGACTGATTGAATTGACATTTAATTGGTAGAACTCCATTATAACAAGGTGAAAAACAGCAATGTAAGTAGTTCTGATAAAGAAAAGCTGAAATATCTATTAACTATATATTTTATAAATATTGTAGAACATTGTTATTTTTTTCGCCGTGTGACTAAAATTTTTGTTTTTATCATTAAAAATTTCGGATTAAATGTTGAAAAGTGTTAATTATTTATTCGTGGCATTTTCAAAGCTATTGTATTATATATTTATTGATTGAATTTTTTTAACTAAAAAAGAGATTTTTTTGTAACAGGGCACAATAATTAGAAGGTACATCGATTAAATCGATAAATACGACATTATTTAACAATGTTCTTATGGTCGAGACTTTTAAATTGACGAGATATGAAAGACACTTAAAAACGCGAGAAGGTAAGATGAATGCATAATATAATGTTTTTTTTTTTTTTAATGTCTGTCAATTTCATGTCGCGCAATGCGTGGAAAATGTTGTCAACCACTTCACTTTAATAGAATAAAGATGGAAATATTTTTTAACATGTTTAACTTGTGGATACATAAAAAGTAATGTCCCATGACGCGACTTCGTACAATAACAATCATATGCTTAGATTATTGTTTTAAAGCACGATTATTTATATTTTATTAGTTATTTCAAAGCGGTTACGATGATAGTTCTGTAATACAAAAGAAGTAATAAGCACTATAATTTTTTTATTATAAATTATATCCAACTTGCAGTGCCACTAAATACAAGTGTATTCCGCGTAGGAACAACCCTTATTCTCACTCACACACTCTTTATCTGCGTATGCGCTGATAGAGTGAGGATTTATGTACTATTATTATAATATTCGCTTTTAATAGAAACCGCGTAAAAAGGACGAAAAAATCAAAAGATTGGTTCAATTAAACAAAAACTGTAAAAGTCACTAATTTACTGTTTTCTTTTATATAAAATAAAAAAATGAGATTTCGTGTAAAAAAAACTTTAGTCCGTTTTATTAAAACTGTTTATTCAAAATTGTAGTAGGTACAAGTAACAATGTTTTATTTTGAGTGTATTTAAAAGAAATATATATTTTTACTGACCGCGTCAAAGTGAAACTACACAAAGAGTACAGAAAAATTTAATAATTAAAAACAATATTTTGGGTGTTAATTGAACTGGCATATACTTTATAAAACTCCATTATAACGCGTAAAAAATAATTGCATTGTATTTGAGTGCTACAATTTTGCAAGATATATGGTTGATAACTATTTCGGCAATCATATGTATGTAATGTAATATAATGCCGGAAAATGCAGAAAGGCGAAACCCGGGTCGTTAGTGACAAAACCTGTGGAATCATATAAAATGTCAACAATTCTAATTTGGTATTGAAATACTATTAAGTTGGATCAATCGATATCATAAATTATATTAATACGTTTCCATCAAGAACTGTGAACAGTGTATTAAAGTAGTGGCGTTGACCAGTCGGCTCCAAGCCGGGAAAATTCATATTTACATATGAATATAGACTTTTTCTCAATTTTATTATAAATATATAATACATAGAAATGTATCTATAAGCCGCATTATACTTTAGTAAGTTGAATAAAGGCAGAGAAAACGTAAATTCCTCAGAATGTCATAAAGATGGGTTTATCCGATCAACTGGTACCCTTTGTCGGCCTCATGATGGAGAGCATCCATGCATTCTTCATTGTCATTACTATAAAACTTAATAATATTATCCTTGATGCCCTTAAAGGAACAAATTTATTATTCTCTTTGTGAGCGATAAAAGATTTGAAACTTGTATGTACGTGAAATTGTTGGAGATATTGTCACGTACTTGTCTAAAAGTATTCAAATGAAATTTGACATGTCGTTAAAAAGGAGAAAATTTCGGTCACAATTTTCTTTTTTACGACATCTCCGCCTCTAATGTGGACAATATGGAATATTTACCTGACATCCAACAGAAATTGTTTTATGTCCGTCGGTCTAGCAACGCCTCCTTGTGGATAGAATGAAAACAAAAACCAAATAGGTTTAATGATTCAATTGGTATTTACTCGGTGGTGCTACAGTATACAACCTCATTAGAAGTATACATATAATTCTTATGAAAGTGTAAGCCGAAATAGTCACCAACAATAAACTTTATAAATTTTATAAAACTAAAATACATTGCTATTTTTTCACCGTGTTACGAAAAATAGTGCTACAAACAAAGTTATTATTTTATTATACTGCTAACATAACTATGAGTGACACGTGTTTCGTCTCGTGCAAAATGATCTTCAGCCTTACTTCGAACTTCTTATCAAGGTAAATCTCTGATAATATTATCGCACACAATGATTACAGCAGTAAGCATATCACCCTGGTTTCGTCCTTTCGATATCTTCAAGCATTGTAACTGATGAAAACTGTGTCAGTTCTATTGCGAGATTGCCTGAAAATGCTTAAATTCGTAACCAGGATCGCAAATGACAAAGCATGTCGAAATATACAAGCTTAAATAAATTTTAATTAAATCAAGGATGCTCAATCAATATGGTATATCAATTATTCAAGTCCTTAAATGGATACTCTTTCATTTGCTTAATGATTGAAATCTATAATAGAGTGCAATTCTGCACTCTTTGCACTCTGTGCCAAGCATTTTGTGTTTTACTTTCCTTTCTGTGTTTGTGTATATATTTTATTGTCCTCCTGTATGTTGTATAACCGAGGCAAACTATTTAATATGTATCAGCTAATTTTCATCCATGCAATATAATGCCTGGAGATGCCGAAAGATGAAACTGAAGTCATTAATGAAATGCATAAAATTGCATCTCAATTAATTGAAATGGTTAAAAATTGATTTTGAAACTTCATCAAGCACAGCCACCCTCAATTGATATCAAAAATTAACTTATATATTTTAATCTTCGATTTTATGTTCTCAATGTATTTTGTATTTAAAATAATTTCATCCATTTTATGATATCGACTGAAGGTGCTTGATGGAACTTCAATATTAAATTTGAATTGTTGCAACTTTGTACGATTCCATATGTCTTGTCACAAACGACCCAGGATTCGCCCTTCGGCATTTTCAGGTATTCCATCGCACGGATGCAACAGAACTGTTCTGAGAAGACATATGGAATCGTACAACTTTGCAACAATTCAAATTTTATAATTTCATCCGTTAAAAAGTATGTTATATTTATAGCTTTTTAGGTGTTAACTGTCACTTTGTGATGGAAAGGCATGATATTTTAAATAATAAAAATCTAATATTTACAATTCTAAGGCCCGTCCACATATATTTAGTTATGACTTCAACATTTTGATGATGATATGTCTATGTATATATAAAATAGATCAATTTCAATGTAGAACGTGACATCAAAAAAACAAATAACACTTGAAAATTAGATTTATTAGAATTTTGAAATAAAACTATCTCTCTTTTGTTTTGATGCCTATCTATCTGAGAAAACATAAAAAAACGTTTTGATACAGACAGGTAGATATTATTATTATTACAGAAGATAAAACATAAACTTTTTATTATTTTACAAATCGTTCTGTTTCTACGTATTTCATAAGTTTTTTTCAAAATATCGCTCAGCGATCTTATGATATCGCGTTGGATCTATAATGTTCTACAGAACATTTTTAATAATAAAAAAAATCAATACCACGATGTAGATTTGACATTTATTGTTAAATATTTTACACCTAGCACATTGGACACCACCAAAAGCTCATGTTTACAACATATATTTATATATTATAATCCATAATTTTTTCAGTTGTAATATTTGGAATATTTATAAAAAGCACTTATATGCTAGCCTTATTTTTATCTACTTAAGTACTGCCTGGCCACTGTTTAATTAAAAAATCCTATGACTTATACGAGACCAAAACGAAGATTCTGCCAAACTTGAAAATAACTAGTTTTATGTGGCAGATATAGTTTTGACACGTCATAGACGTGAATTGTTTTTTTCTTCTTAAGTGGAGAAGGAATCTGCCAAAATAATGATGCCGATAGTCAGATCAGATATCAACATATACAACGTGAAAGAGAGTGAGTTCTAACGAATACTATTTTTTAATATATAAAGGTAAAATTTAAATGAGTTATTAAAAGAATTTCTAAGACTTAAAAGCAATAAACTTAAAATATGTATATTTTCACCGTTAACTGTTTGTCAGTTAGCTTGCGTCCATGTAACAGAATGCCTGAAGATTCCAAAAAGCGAAATCTGGATCGTGACTGAAAAAAAAAGCATCTGGAAATACATACAGTACATATACGTATTTCCAGATGTTTCATATGTTACAATATATTTTTTTAAGAAAATGGAAGAAGGACATCTTGAGTACTGACCAACGACCCATCGTGAATATTTAAATGAGTTGTATGTAATATAATTTGAGAGCATGACTTCTCGTAAAGCCTTTCTGAGAATTGTATGATATGTGACCGCGTGTTTTTAATAAATACAAGGAATGATAATATTAATATTCCGCAGAATCAACGTGAATTATCGGACGCACGTATGTGATGAATAGAGACCATAATATTTACTAACAAAGCGGCAGACAGTATTGTGTTTTTTTATTATGTAAATTAATTTATACAGCTCTAGCTGAAAGTCGTAAATTAACGATATTTATTTTATTATTAATTTTGAATGAATACAATTTGAAAAAAAACTGGATGTATTATATCACTGGCCCTGCTGCCATGTATACAACATCATAAATTGTACATTTTTTTGACATAAAATTTCATTTAAAACGAAAAATTATATAATCGATTTTTATAATCTATTAATGAATATAATATGTAAAACTCATATCCTTTTATCTATATAATGAATTATTGTATTTGTGTGTGCGTTTTTATGCAAATGTGTGCATGTTTGAGTATAGTATGTAGCAATGAAGTATAATTATAATTTGTGTGGCGTTCGCGTTAACCGGATTCACTGTGGATTACTCAGCTCCGCAGCGACTTATGTCAGTTGGAAACGACAGACGAATAATGCGAAAAATAATTCAATGCATTCGGGACTCAGGAAATTTAAGGAGATTTGGCAGCAAGGTTAGTTCTGAGAACTTTTTCTTATAGGTAAATTTACTTGATATAAACATTATTAATCAATATGCTTAAATTTTAAAGCGGGCTCGTTCACACCAAAATAAAAACAGAAAACCTGATATCTCTCTTGTATAAAATGTTCTAGAAAGTGGTAGTTGTGTGCGACCCCCAGCGGGTTATAATGAAGACACCAACAGCTTCAAAGTTAATTAGGAGACAACATATTAAACAAACAAATTCCATTATGAATAGATAAGCAAATGTTCGTTTAAGCATAGTTCTGACGATGGCGTGAGCCGAAATAGCTACCAACTATATCTTAAAAAATAATAATTTTGTAGAACTTAAATACATTGCTATTTTTTTCATCGCGTAATAATGGAGTTCTACCAAGTGAATGCCAATTCAATCAATACATCTGCAATTATTGTTTCAAAACGTCTTGTGGTTTTATAGATGTTTAATGTTGATCTGTAAAAATTTCACTTTTAAGGTGTTAACTGTCACTTCTTGATGGAAAGGCATTATATTTTAAATAATAAAAACACATTTTTTTTAGTACTTATTTCCACAATATATTTTTTGATCAGGACCGGTTTCGCTCATCGCGAGCATTATCAACGAGCTATAAGTTGATAATGCTCGCGATGAGCGAAACCGGTCCTGATCAAAAAATATATTGTGGAAATAAGTACTAAAAAAAAATGTGTTTTTATTATTTAAAAAAAAAAAACTGTAAAAATTTATAAATATATATATATCCCATACATATTTTTGATTTTGTACTTCTTTCATATTTTGATTGTTATATTAATTGATCCAATAAATTGGCATCTGCTTTATGTGTCTTCACTTCAAGTGTGGAGAAGATATCGGGACGATAAGATTCATAAAAAACTAAATATTTTTTGCATCGAATTGGGGTACCCCAAAAGGATAATTGTAAATACATTCTCACCTATTTAAAAAATCATTCAGTCTGATACAATCCAAGAACCTTTTAACATCAACCGTCTCAGAAGCTGTTCACGAAACACTAATCCACAGCAGTAACGCCAGGACTTAAAAAGAAAAAACAATTAAGAATAGAAAATTTAAAAAAAAATCTATTCATCATTTCCGCAAGGTGTCGGGTGTCAAAACTTAACAGTGCCCAAAGAATTAAATACCCCCCCCCCCAGCCGATAAATTCGCCTTAAATAATGCGCTGCAAACAAAGGGTAAAAAAGCAAACAGATTAAATTTTTCTTACATTTTTTTTGCTCTCCGTTATGGCTGACTATCCCCTTTCAGTTTTTGTCTGGTAGTTGCAACCCTTTTGTTTTAAAGGCTAGACAAAACGTTATTAATGTAACACAAGTGCGTAATCGTATTTATTGAGGCTTAAGAACCCACCCCCTCCCGCTCATCGTGATATTATACAGTGGCGTACGTCTAGGCATAGTTTGTAAATTTTTCTTATGTTTAAAAATAACAGATTTATTTTGCAAGCGGCCCGTGGGTCGTATGCTTTTCATTCATAACTCAATGTAAAAAACAATCATACGGTTAGGATGATTGTAACGTCATAATCATAGGCCTATCATAATTATAACAAAAGATCATTAAGTAATTTATATTTTATCCATATAGACTAGATTTATAAAACTTTCTTATTAAATAAAGTTATATAATTAAACACATTTACACAAGAATTTTTAATATATATGTAAAATTTGTCTGAATATTTTTCAACCCATATAAAACCCGCTGACTTCTAACGTCTCAGCAGATTGCAAGGTATTTAGAGTTAATTGTGGGAAATGAACGCAATCGAATTAATTTTCTAAATATTGCATGTTAGAATATCTTTTAAGTGTCTTATTAAGTAAGGAAAAAAAGGGATGCATGTGGTGTCCACGTGAACTGGATGCACTGTGGATTCCTCAGCTCCACAGCGACTTACGTCAGTCAATATCGACACAACAATTATACAACCAATTATCCATAATGAGATGAAGGAGATTTGATCCAAACACGTCTAAGATCTTAACGCAATTTGGTATAAAGAAGGCAAATAAACGTCGATATAATAATGGATAGTTAATCAAGATTATGCACTATTTTCCAGAAAGTGATTAACATCTTCCTACCATGAAGTCTAATTTTATATTGAAAACAAATCCATTAACAGTTTGACAATAAAAATAATATGCACCATTATTTCTTTCTTTAATGGTAAAAAACTAATTCTTTTTAAATTTTATTCACTGCAAGAGTGGGCGCCACTGCTGTCACCCCTTCTGCAATTTTGGACGTCTGGATTTTGCCACTATCTGTTAGATTTAAGAAGGTTCGAATATTTTTTTCAAATGGGGGTGTTTTTTTAAGCCTCCCAACTAGGTATTATGCTTTTTCATACAATGGCCGAAAACTTATGTTATACTCGTCGTCAAGTTCGATTAACATATTTTTAAGTTTGGTATATTTTTTTGTGTTGCGTATTTATTAAGCAAATGAACTAAGCAGTTTGCTTAATTTCTACTTTTAAGTACAGTATATTAATTATAAGAGCTTTTTTGTAGATTAAGATAAAACATGTGAAGTAGAAGTACATATGATACTTTTATGGGTAAAAACTTTTTAATTTTTAATCTATTTAACAATTGAGTTTTGCTAAGAAAATTTCAGTTCAATGAATACATTGCCTTTTATTCTGTAAAGTTCTCCGTCAAAATTATGACGACAAGTAAAATATAAATGACGCTACCATTAACAACGGAAAATTTTATCATATAAATAAAAATAAAAACACATTTTTTAGTACTTGTGTCTACAATATTTATTTTGATCAGGAAAGGTTACAGTTGATAATGCTCGTGATGAGCGAAATCGTTTTTGATCAAAAAATATCATGCCTTTCCATTAAGAAGTGACAGTTAACACCTTAAAAGTGAAACGGAATTTCGACATCAAATTTGAATTGTTGAAACTTTGTATCTTTCCACATGTTTTGTCACTAACGATAAAAGTTTTACCATTCGGCATCTTCAAGCATTATATCACACGGATGCAGCAAGACTCACACATAATAAACAGTTAGCATCGGTTACATACCAAAAGTATTAATTACAAAAGATAAACATAGATTCTAAGACTAGGATCCAAATAAGCAACTGGAATTACTTTCAATAGTATTGATCTAGTAATAATGACATTCAATTACCTATGAAAAGTTTTATTTACGCTAATAAATACTTTTAATTGGTTTTTCATGCCTGAATTTATAATCCATAGTTTCACTAGTAAAAATACATTTTTATTATCGCTTAATTGTATCATATTTAAAAAAAACATTTTATACACTTTGTGAGTGGAAAAAGATTAAATATGTTAACACGGTGAAAAAATAGCAATGTATTTTAGTTCTACAAAATTATTTTTAACAAATATAGTTGATAGCTATTTCGGCTCACGCCATCGTCAGAACTATCGATGGCGTGAGCCGAAATAGCTATCAACTATATTTGTTAAAAATAATTTTGTAGAACTAAAATACATTGCTATTTTTTCACCGTGTTATAATGGAGTTCTACCAAGTGAATGCCAAGTCAATCAATAAATTAAATATTTTACCAATAAGACAGTAAAGAAGATTTCCATTCCATCTGATTTGTCTCCTCAATTGAATATTTATTTTTTATTATTTTCAGATACGTCTTCTGCAATTAAAAACTATTGTTCTGGTTTCTTGCAAGAAATATATTTTGTTTATTAAAAAAGACATTTTTTAATATGCTTTATAAGACAAAGCTAAAACGTCCTATTGCTTTTTACAAGAATTCGAAGATGTTATTTTTTCCGCAATTCGCAATAATCATTTTTTTTTATTTTAGGTAAATAAAATTATCTGCTATAACCGTTGGGATATTTTGGAATATATTAAATGAAATGAAGATTTTTTTACTATATCTCTGAGAACTTTTGACCGTTTGAATGTTTTATATTTTTATTATCAATTCATAACAATAATCGACTCCATCATCAAACTTAAACATCAATCGACATAAAAAAAAATTACAAGAAAAGAGGATTAAAATATAAATATAATGCGTATACTGTCCACGTAAAACGGATAAACTGTGGATTACTCAGCTCTGTTGCGACTAATATTTGTCGGCAAGGAAAAAAATTAATACAAATAATTTACTGATACATAAGAAATGAAGGAGACTTGAATATGTATGATGTTAACGTGTCTTAGATCCTAATGCTTTATATGATCGATATCTTTTGTCACTTCTGATGCGTCCATGTGATATAATGCCTGTAGTCCCCGAAATGTGAAACTCGGGTATTTTGATTGAATTCGTTATAAAAACATTTTGTTTTTCTTCGAAAATTGTGTCAAATCAAAAGTTTGCTATTGCTGTTCTGTATCATAGAAACTTTTTTTTAAATATTTCTTTTTTCTACGAATGATTGATCATAATAGATGTATTGCAAAACTTTTGAAAAAAGTAAATATATTATTGGTGGACTATAATAAATATGTTTAAATTGTGATCTTTAAAATATAACAAAATGAATGGGATTAAGCCGCCGTTGTTAATTTTCGTCAACTTTTTAATTCAAACATGATTTCTAAACTTCTTGGAAAAATTTAATGTCACAACATTTCCGGGCCACCAGAAATAAATCCATCCATAATAATACTGAAAAATCCATAAAAAAAATACGTCCTTAATTTGAAAGCTTTCAGTCCGCACTGGAAAAACCATTTCATCGCCGCTTCCATTTGTAATAAACCATTTCTGAGAACGGCGGAATATTAATTTATTTGTCTTTTATTTTTGCTCTTTCTTTCTCTCATTTGTACCACCCTCGTCTCCCCATTTGCAGGGCGACCTCCCGTTTTTTTTTACTTTTTTTCCGAACACTACCCACCCCACTTTCCCCCTTTGCCAAACTCCAATTTTAAATAATTTATTTTCTCATTATTCTGTTACAATAAGAAAAAGGGTTATTTAACAATTGCTTCTATACTGTATGGATGTGTTTGTTTGTCGTGGTCCTTCACATACATACATTCACAGTTACATCTGTAAAAAATGGGGAGGTTGGGGTGTATTGGAGCACTCTCAACCCCTCATTTTTACGATATCATTTTTTCTTATTATTTTTTAATTATTAATCGTAAAGAAACATATTTCTTGATTCGCAGAAGGGAGGTTATACTTGAATTGTTTGTTTTTAATTACATTTTTTTCCAAAGTGTACTTTGGCGTTCGCTTTCTGTGGATGTTTTAACCCTTAGTGACATTCTGATTTGACAAATTTGCGAACGGGGTATATATATATATATATATATTTATATAAGTGTTCGTTAACTTTTTCCATCAAAGGGTTTTCAAATTATCTTTTATTATTTTAACTTAATTGAAGGTTTTAAAAATACTCGTTTATGTTATTTTAACTGGTGAAAATTGTGTGTTTTTTGCAATTTCATTAAATGGAATCAAAATCATAAATTGTACTTACTTTTAACTCAGTTTCTTTACCAAATTATTAATGACTGACTGCTGACAATTGCTTCTTTTTCTAAAAAACATTTTCAAGAAATTAAATAAATATAATAACAGTATATGAAACGGAAACCTCAAAAAGGCCTCAAAAGAAAATATTTTAATATTTTTTAAGTAATATGGACAAAGTACATTTTAAAAATATGGTATAACTTTTTTTTAAGATCACCGAAGAGCTGAAATTCTTTAGTACTCACTAACAATTAACTGTTTTCTATAATATATTATTCCGACTGAAAGTGCTCTTGGAAACTCAATATCACACCTGAATTGTGAAAACTTTGTACGATTCCACATGTCTTGTGACGACTCGGGTTTCGCCTTTTGGCATTTTCAGGCATTCTATCACATGGATGCAAAAGAACTGATATCGGTTTTTAGTTTATTGCACATAAAGTACAAATTTGTTTGAGAATAACTCAAGTAAAGTATAATACTATCATTGAATTTACGTTATTTCAATACATTATTTGATTTGTTGAAAATTTGTAGATTCCCACGAGCTGGGTTTTACTCTTTCACATCGTCGGGCATTATTTTTATAATTATCATTTTTAAATGTAATATGGAGCTAATTTTTTATTTGTGTTGATTGTCTCGATTAAATATTTGGTTTCTAGTATTTGGGTCTATTTTTGTTCTGTGTTATTCCTGTTGTGTATATAGCCGATGCAAGGTGTAAGCTGTGTTTCGATTCCTTACTATTAGTGTGATAAAATGCCTGAAGACGTTGAAAGTTAAAAACCGGGCTGTAAGTGAAAAAACACGGTACATAGTTTCAAAATTAAAAAATTTGATATCAGCATCAATTTTAGAACATTAATTTTAAGCTGTTGATAGTACCAGAGGAGATAACGGTAAGAAAATATGTTCATACAAAGTAAGGTCTTGACCAAGTTAATAATTCAACAATTAATATAAAATTTAAATATGACGATTTGGCGGACAAAATATAGTCTTCAGGTTTGTATTTGACCTATGTAAAAATAACCTCAATCTACATCTGATATGTCACTTATTGTTTATGATATATTACTTCACAAGTGCGTCAAGATTTTTATTTTCATTTTGAACAAGCCCAATACAATATATTATTGTTTGTCAGTGGTTCTTGATTGTCAAAAAAACCCACCCAGCCACCCTCTGAATATAAATAGGAGGCTCGTGAAGAACCCTTAAAGTTC
The DNA here is from genome assembly GCA_028555115.1 of Himalopsyche japonica. Taxonomy (NCBI): domain Eukaryota; kingdom Metazoa; phylum Arthropoda; class Insecta; order Trichoptera; family Rhyacophilidae; genus Himalopsyche; species Himalopsyche japonica. The sequence continues at coordinate 60,382 of JAHFWJ010000345.1, forward strand.
GGAGGGTTCAGAGCGAAAGGGTTGTTGATTTTAAATTGGCAAAGACTTAAGTTTTGAATGGCAGTTGGCCTCTCCACTATTAGCGTTTATTTATCAATATTGCTGAAATATTTTATCAGTCAGGATAGACAAAGTTCTACAATGCGACATATTTAATTGATTACAAATTGTATTATAAAATATCTAATTGGGTTGTGGTTTTAACCACTTTTCAATTTTATTTAAAAAGGTACGATAGTGGTTATTGATTTCACGACACAAGTTCTTCATTATTGATAGTAATTATTGACTGAAAATATCATTTAATGTATGGTTTAAAGGTCTCTAGTATATTGATTTAATGAAAGTCAATCAAGTTTTACAAACATATTTTATTTGATTCATTGTTTCCACTGTATATAGGTCGTGCCTTGAAGAAACATATTTTATGAATGACCATATTCATTCCATATATGAAGCATATGGCTACAACGTGTCTTCTATATTATTTCGAATGAGCCGTCTATCACTATGCTTTCTCCAGTGAAATTCAAGACTTTTCGGTCTTTGAAACCACCAACGGTCGAAAAAGTGGTGAATGAAAAAATATTTTAAATATCATGCTTTTCTTTCAATAAGTGAAAATTTACATGAAAAATGAAAGGACATGGTCTAAGCATGTTTACCCAACTTAATTATAAGAGCTTTTTTGTCAGATAAAACGTGTGTAGTATGAGTACATATGACATTTTGTAGGGTAGAAACTTTGTTAATATTTTGATTTATTGATTGAATTGGCATTTACTTGGTAGAACTCCATTATAACACAATTAAAAAACACATTGCTATTTTTTCACCATTGTCTAAGCACGTCGCAATTATTCGTATCACGTGACCCAACGAACGTCTTTCCATAACCACTAATATAACAAGGCGCTTTTAGAAGCTTTCGTTTTTTCTCCAAAGCCTTAATAAAACTGAATAATTCCGATGAAAGCGTAAGCCGAAAAAGCTATCATCACTATTTCTTATAAGTTTTGTGGAAATAAAATACATTGATAATTTTTCACCGTGCCTCTAATAAAGCTTTGCATATATTAAGTTTCTTTTCAAAATTCCGACAAATGAGGAGTTTTTGCTGACTCTGAATCATCAGTTTCAACGATGCAGTCTGATAAGCTACACGCTTCTGAGAAATAGGACGCTAAAACGTTTCAACCCTGATTTTTCTCGATTCACGTGAGATCTTAAGATTAAAAAATTCGCTTGTAACAAAAGTTTGAGAGATTTGGCATCCCTGATTTAAGTCGCCTGTTTTTTCAACGCATTGACAAGCTTTTATAAAAGAGAGCTTACAACATGTTTAATTATTTAAAAGAAATATGGCTAATGGTGGTGCCGAAAAGCCCCGATAAAGCAATTTTCTCATGAAACTTTATCGTCGTCTTTATTTACATCGATAAAAATATCACCCCCGTGTTGAATTATGGACTCTAAAAATTGAAACGTAAATTCAACACTTTTTCCCTTTAATTAATTTTCAACCCTTAATTTGGCGCGTCATAATAAAGGTGCCATAGCGGAAAAGCGCACGGGGAAATATTTGAACGATTCGTATAAAATCATTTTGTGGTGAGGTGGAAAAGACTTCATTTGTCAAAATTGAATACAGCCATCAAATGCATTAATTTGTTTATTTATTCCCTTTCTTTTTAACAATTTTAAAGCACAAAAAGAATAAAATATTTTTTTTAAAAATGCTTATTTTATCAATGTAGCTACATTAAAATATTTTACAAACAAACTTTGGAGTATTTATTTACACCCACTCCTTTTTTTAAGCGAATTTTTTTACGCAATTTTTTCCCCAAATTCGTTTTAAAGCAGACATTTATATATGATGCTAGGCATGTACGTTTTATTATTTTTTTTAATTAAAAAAAAATGTGTACTTTTAATACTTAATTTTATAAAGCATTCAATTTTTTTAAGTACTCATACAATTGCCAAATGTTGACAAGTGTATCGGATATTATGCGAATCTATGTTTTAGGGTGTGTGAAGAAATATAATGCAATTGTATGAAACATTTTTTTACGCGATTTTTTTTACGCGCCTTTTTCTGGAACCAATGAGTCGCGTAAAAAAGGACTGGGTGTATATAGAACATAATACAAATATGTTTCTTTTGAGATTCAAAAGAGATTTATATGTTATAGAAGAAAATATAAGCGCGTAGAAATAGTAGTTAAAAGCGTGTTTCTTATACCGTTTTCTATATCTTTACTATAATATACATAAAAATGAATGTTTGTATGTCTGTCCTGTGTTGCTATACTAAGCATTGAATATGTTCGAAACTATCTTCTGTCTATTCTCACGAAGATTTCTGGATTACTACAACCACTCACATGTTGAATTCGGAGTCGTATTTGTTTTAATAATCTCTCAGCCCTTAAAAATATACAATAGAGGATTGGCAATTTCAACTCTTTAATTTAAGCGTAACGATACACTATTCGTCGTGCTGGACGGATTATATACATATGTTTATCAACCTGACTGAGTTTAAATGTGATTAGCTATTCAAACTAATTTTCTTTGAAATTGAGTTTTAGGATCCAAACAAACTAAAGTATACGAATCAAGGGTAGAATTAACACACCGTATCACATGATTATGATTAGAAGCATACAATAACGAATGCATCGCAAATAGAACAAATTTGTAGTCATGTAATTGTCACATTATGTATGAAAAGTAAAATGTAATTTTACGCGCATTGTATGCAGTATGAATATTAATTATTATTTAATTTTATGTTAACCACACTAACATTTAAGTACTGACGTAACCACAATATCGGTACAAGGTTTACAAAACACAATATTTGACTGAACAAAAATAATTTAAATTGTTGAAAAGATACATGATTTCTTATAATAAATCATTCATAAAAGGTATTGAAACACTGAAAATTTCAAAATCAATACGGTGAAAAAATAGCAATGTATTTAAGTTCTAAACATAGTCAGAAATATAGTTCTAACGATGGCGTAAGCCGAAAAAGCTTTCAACTTTATCCTATAAAAAAAATGTAGAACTAAAATACATTGCAATTTTTTCACCGTGTTATAATAGAGTTGTACCAAGTAAATGCCAATTCAATCAATTTCAAAATTAATTGAGAATTATCGGTGTTGGAAAGGATTACTGAGACAAAACAAGCTGCCTCTAAAAATATAGCATTAGATTTGAATTGTTGAAACTTACGTACAATCCCAAATGTTTTTTCACTAACGAATCGGGATTTGTTGCATACGTGTGAAAGAATCCTGAAATCCAAAGAAAATTCAAATGCAGAATTTGAGGGATCGTTAGTTACAAAACAATTGAAATCGCACAATATTTTAACAATTCAAAATATTATATCAAAATTCCATCAAGCACGTCCAGTCACCAACATAAACTACATAGAATTGACTTCTACGAAAAATTTTACTAACCGATGTAACAATGCTCGCGTTGAGCGAAACCAGTTCTGATATTAAAAATGTAATAGTAAGCACTACACCCAAATTATATTTTTATAAAATGCTTTTCTGTCAAGAAGTGACTAATAAAAATTAGCGTTTGAAGTAAATCAAAGGTTTTACGCTGTCGGCGTCCTCAAATATTTTTAATTTATGATTTCGACTGAAGGTGAGTGCTTGATGGAATTTCAATATCAAATTTGAATTGATACAACATTGTACGATACCGCATGTTTTGTCACTAACGACCCGGGTTTCGTCTTTTAGTATCTTCGTGCATTCTATCACACGGATTCAACAGAACTGTTCAGTACAGAATGTCTGTTCTGTTGCATCCGTGTGAAAGAATTCCTGAAGATACTAGACACTTAATGATAAAGGCTAGACCCGAGTCGTTAGTGACAAAACATGTGGAATCGTAAAAAGTTGTAACAATTCAAAACAAATATTTTTGTTTATAAACTGTTATCAGCAGTCTCGACAGTCGAAATTTCTGCAGTCAGTGGGTTAATAAAACAAATTGTTTAATTCATATAAGGGTTAAAAAAATAACAATGTTATTATTTCAGGAATAATACAATAAACAATTAATTCATAAGGGCATTCCGCGTGAAATTGGTTTCGTAAAATGTATTCTGTTAGTATAAAAATAGTATTGAATTTTTTAGCTCACTATATGAAAAGCAATCAAGCTCGTTCATGGATATTTAGTAATTTTTTCAACTTTTTATCCCTTTTGATATCTGTAACGGTCGAACATCAAATCGAATAAAATCTTTTATGAAGCCCAAAGCAATCAAGAAATGCCTACCCTTGGACAATGGAAGAAGGATATGTCCCCTTGCGAGGGCCTTATCGAAAACATGACTCTCAATGTATTTCTAGTGTTCAGGATTTGAACCGGAGTTCTTTGAGAAGAATTTCTGTAGCCGATACAGTGGTCATAAGATTCGAATTGACTATCATTATTTTTTAACCGTTTTTACGAAAACGTTGCGACGTTAAAAGTGTCGTTCAAATGATCCATTCTTTGATCTGATTTTACAATATTTAAGCGACAATCTCATAAATTTAATTGCTATATTACGTTACCTGGCGCTTAATGTCATAAATTAAAAATAATTTTAAATTAGTCAATTGATTTTAATGATGCATCGCACGGATGCAACAGAACTGACAGTCAGTTGGTCAGTTCTGTTGCATCCGTGCGATGGAATACCTGAAGATGCCGAAGCGCGAAGCCCGGGTCGTTTGTGATAAGACATATGGAATCGTACAAAGTTGTAACCATTCAAATTTAATATTGAAGTTCCATCAAGCACCTTCAGTCGATATCATAAATTATAGATAATATTCATTTCTGTTCTACATATCTTCGTAAATATTTCTGAATTAGTACAACCATTAGATCCATAAGATTATGACCTTATCGCGAACAATATCAACTGATACACTGAACTACAATATATGGAAATGTTCCTCTCATGGACAGTTTTACGTGACCTGCTCACGCGTCGAAAAACATCTATGTTATTCGTGTATGCAACAGACTGAAATACAAATATATTGTGTGTCCAAAAATACTTGAACAGAATTCAAACACAAATACTTTGTTTCTTTAATTGACATTGCAACACACACCGGGTACACACTAGTTGTATATAAAACTTACATGCAATAGAGTGTTATTATAATCAAATCAATAGTTTTGGAAGTTATTTCATATTCATGTGTGGATCCTAGCCTTAGATTCTGGGTTTTTTGTTGTAATTAATTCCTCTCGTATATCCGGTATACCTCCGGTCCAAAAAGTTTATTACGTGTCAGTTACATTGCATTAGTGTAATAGAATGCCTAAAGATGCCGAAAGACAAAACCCAGGTCAAGTGACAAAACACGTGGGAACGTACAATGTTTCGTCTAACTAACGACCCGGTTTTCACCTTTCGGCATCATCAAGCTTTCTATCACACAAATGCAACAGATCTGACTTCATTTATTCGTGTGATAGAATGTCTGAATTCGAAAGGCAAAACCCAGGTCGTTATTAACAAAGTTTCAATAGTTTATTTTTTTAATCGAAATTTTATCAGGCACTCACTAGCGAACTATCATAAATTATAAAAAAGGTTTATGATTATGTTTCATATAGCAATATTGTGTCTCTGGAGATATTCTAGTAAAAAATAAAAAAAACGTTATAAATAATGATTGCTAATCATATAAAAATATATAAACATGTTTTTTGATTATCCGTACGACCCTTTTTCAGCATTATCCCGGATAATCTAGAGTATATACTGCATTATAAACCGAATGTTGATTCTTGTATCCTTCGATTCATTTATTTTTTTGCCTTGCTGCACTTTATTAAAAATGAAATTCCAGTAGGGCATAATTTCGTCTACCCATACAATCGAATCGATTTGTTACCCTTCGTTCATCCGGCCGTTTCAAGATATCGATTAGGTTGACCATCGTTCAATATCGCTTAATATTTATTAATATTTGAGATATTTTTTAGTGAAATTTCCGTAGCTTATTGGTATCATAATAAAAAAATGCTTTCTTAATTATGTGAAATAAACACACCAAAACTATTTTATTTTGTTGAAAAAAATAGCTAATCAAATAATATTTTCACAATTTGATATATTTATAACCAGGACTGGTTTTGCTCATCGAGAACAACTGATACAATGCACATTACAAGCAAGGCTATTAAACAAAAGTTCTGAAATAAATCGTTTCACCATCAGATTTTCGAAAAAAATATTTTCGATTATAGAACCATATTTCAATTGACAAAGTAATAAAAATGTGCTGAAATATGATTTCACTGAAGCTCTAGTAAAAAAATATTTTGTCTTGAAATACAATTTCGTTGTATTACATATTTTTTTCACTTTTAAGGTGTTAACTGTCACTTCTTGATGGAAAGGCATGATATTTTAAATAATAAATAAAATCAAAAAATATATTATGGAAATAAGTACTAAAAAATGTGTTTTTATTATTTAAAACATATTTTTTTGCTAAGAGTAGCCAAATTTTCATTATCTTATGATATCAATAAAACAAAACTTTACTTAGCTTTTTTAATATGTAGGGTAACGCCGCCTCTTTTACAACTTCCTATGAAGTTAGCTTAGTTAGTTAGAATATTGTCGAGGGAATATGAGAAAAAAAATGTCGCATAGTCTTTACGCATTTTTAGTAATGAATGGTCACCCTTCATAATATTGATAGCTTGCACGTAGCAATATTCAAACAGTTATATTTAAAATTCATTATGATGAGAATCAACGTTAGTCATAAAGGGTCATCTCCCACGAAGACTGGAAGCTTCGTTGTTGTAATGGTTCCAATAACTACAACAATATGTCGAAGAGAACCGCTCGAGATTGATTCTGATGAAGGAACGGAACACCCTGTAGGCGGTCGATACGCGTCTTTTCAACAATTCGATTATACGCCACCAGCAATGTCATGAAACAAGACATGACAAGTATATCGGTAATATTGTATATCGATATTTTTTTTAAATTTTGTCTTCTAAAATAAATTTCTACGGGATTTATATTATAAGGCGAAATAGTTGTTAAAATAAAATTTAGTCCCAATTCTCGATTCTTTCAATTTTATTTTATATTTTATTATTCTTATAATAATACATACTCTTCTTTATCTATTAAAGTGTTCACAGCAAAAAAATACTACTTAATATATGATACTTTGACAAAGGGAACACATAGCACTTTTAATGTGTTAACTGACACTATTTGGTAAAATTTTTAATCCATTAAAAATAATAAGACAAAACAGTACCATGTTCACAACATATTTTTTGATCAAGAACATTTAAGCTCATCACGAGTATTAACAACTGAAGACAATATGTTACGTATTGGGTGCGGATTTCGGTTTAAAAAATAATACCACTTCATCAAAAAATATCGCTACTTTTTATTAGCACAATAATGTTATTAATTACAAAATAACCTCTTTAGAAAGGTAGGAAATGAATAAAAACAGATCCATTTTATGATTGGCTTACTATTTCGTTCCGAAGAAAAGCACTTAGGCTGAAAATTGAAAAATTGAATAAATCATTAAAAAGCATGAGAGAAATATAAAATAAAATCTTAAAATTATATAATAAACATACTTATACATATAATAATTAGTATTAAATACACACATATATATTTATGTTAATATATTATAGGATATATTAGTTCAGTTAGGTTAGGTTAGGTTATTATTTTTTCCATTTAAAAAGTTTTCTTAGATTTATTTGCAAAAATATTAATATTTTGTAAATAATATGCAATTTTAGCAAATAAAGAATTTATATAAAATTGGTAAGTATATTTCTTTTAATGAGCAATCAACAATGTAAAATAATCTTACGTCGAACACTTATGGCCCAAGCACAAGAGCGAGTCGTGCTGTGCATTAATGTCCCACGCGATTACGTCGGTGTTGTAATAATATAAATAAATATTTTTTAATTATCTCCTTTTTAGAATCTGATGAGTCGGAAGAACATGTCATATCTTCAGACACAAATCAGAAAAAACGAACTTATCCATTTTAATATTATAGATTTCACGATTTGCCTGTAACATCATATGCTCTCAATGGATTTGTGATCCTTGTGCATTAACTCTTTCGCGCACAGGTGCGTACAAACCCGCGGCGCGCCAAAGACGACACGTGGCGCAAAAATCTTCCTTTGACGTTTGCCGACAGGTTGTGCTTGGAAGTGTTGAAAAGTTAACAGATTTCGTCAATACGTGTGTTCTTTTATTGATTCAAAAAGGGAATCGAAATTCATTGTGTCATTATTAATTTGAAAATGTGGTCAAAATCCATTACGTCACATAACAATTAATTTATAAATTTTTTTTTGATTACAAATCGTTTCAAAACAAAAAGTTCGATAGAACTCTTTTACAATAATGTGAAAAATTAAATACTGACGGCCCTCCTATAGTGTAGAGATTGGTTGGTTGAATTGACATTTATTTGGTAAATCTGCAATATAACACGGTAGAAAAATATGAATTTACTTTATATAAAAAATAAAAAACGTGTACACTAAAATACTTTATTATATACTAGCTATTTTTCACAGTGTTGTAGAGATCGGGACTACGTTATAGGGTACATTCATACAACGTTTGAGGTTTCGGTTTTTTCAGTTGTGATTTGTGTATTGTAAGTGACATTGTTTTTATGCTTCTAGCGACGAAACAAAACCTACTGACGAATATTTTTTTTTAACGTGTGTATAAAAAAAATCAAACATTGAAAATAAATAACTTTATAAAAAAAAACATTATAGGGGGGACTCTCACACGCACTATTAGAAATTTCTACATATGTCGGGCACTATAGGGGGGCTTACTGTATTTTGTTCGGAAATAATTCTTTCAAAGCAAAGTTCTGATGATCGAGGGATGTAGAAAAAACAAAATACTGTATTTATCAAAAACATATATTTTTGACCACATCCGATTTCTGTATTTGTGTGGAGCATATGAACTCCTCGTATAATTTTTTGTAACTGAAACAATACAATTTTCGATATCGACTGAAGGTGCTTGATGGAATTTCATTGTCAAATTGTTAAGACTTTGTACGATTTCACATGTCATGTCACTAACGACCCGGGTTTTGCCTTTTGGCATCTTCATACATTATATCACAGGGATACAAAAGAGCTGAATGTCATGAAAATAAAATATCAGTTATGTTGCATCCGCGTGATAGAATGCCTGAAGATGCCAAAAGGCGAAACCCGGATTGTTAATGACAAAACATGGGGGACCGTATTTCAAATTTGGAGCAATACAGTTGGTCAATCTCTTTTTTGATGTCATAGGAAAAAAAAGAGAGTTAATTATTCTTCATTGGCGTAGCGCTTTCGCTGAGACATTTTTTAATGCATAAATCTATGGACATGTCAATTTATAAAATCTGAGAATATTGCAGCTGAGCCACCAGTGGCGATATCAATACGTCTGTCGTCAATATATTATTTAACAGTTCGTTCAAAAGAGGCCACTGTTATACATAGGTACAAACTCTTACATTGAAATCATAACTCATTTTTAATTTCGAATTCATCCATCACTCTATAGAAAGTAAAATACGGCTGTCGATATTATTGTTCAACGCTACCAAAGAAGCTCGGTATTTGAGAATAAAAAAAGGTTTAAAAAATTAACACAATGAAAGGGGTTCGGACCTGCAGAAGAGCTCATGATTTAGTTTAAAAATAATCAAAAATAATAAAAATATTCGAGTCGACAGAATCAATACATTTTTTTCTGTCTTGATTCATATTACATTTCTTTCGATCTCTTTGTGGCAGAATAGTGTATGTAATACGATATTGTTAATTTAAAATGTAGTGTTGTCTGATTGAAGTATTGAAATTATTCAATTCTATTTTTCACAAACAATTTAATTTTTGTCTTTATTTATATTTTAACCATTTGATTGCCAAAATTCAATATACCAGCGTTTAACAATGATTAACTTTGCTAAAATTATAGGATCCGTCAAATTCAACGTTCAGTATATTTTATTCCATAACAGATTATTCTAAGCTTTATATTATTTTAAACAAACGATTTTTTTTTTGGTGACCGATGTTATGGGTTTTAATTAAACTATTCTCTATTAAATTTGAATTGTTGCAACTTTGTACGATTCCACATGTCTTCTCACAAACGACCCGGGTTTCGCTCTTCGGCATCTTCATGTATTCCATCGAAATGCCGAAGGGCGAAACCCGGGTCGTTTGTGACAAGACATGTGGAATCGTACAAAGTTGTAACAATTCAAATTTAATATTGAAGTTCCATCAAGCACCTTCAGTCGATATCATAAATTATTCTCTATTAAAATTATTCCCTTTCGGCATCTTTAGGTATTCTACCACACGGATGCAACAGAGCCGAATGTTATGGAAACAGAATGTCAGTTCTGTTGCATCCGTGTAATAGAATCCAAAATTTTGAAAATTAAGTCAGGCTATATTTCAATACAAAAATTAGCTCTCTCACAAAATTTTCGACATAATTCCCTCATATTTTTAAATAACTACTTTCGACGCAATCAACAGTTGAGATGTTTGCAGTCTAAAATGTTTAATATTTAGAAGATAGTTAGTGAAGTGAGTTATGTCTGATGATGCCGAAACGCGAAACCCGGGTCGTTAGTCACGAAACATTTGGAATCGTACAAAATTGCAGCAATTCAAGTTCGATATTGAAATTCTATCAAGTAACGATAGCCGATATCATAAATCATTGTATAAAGTGTGTGCACTGTGCAATGGTCTGAAAAATGTAATATATACTTAATACACTATCGAAAAACATTTCGAGTCTCAATTATCGAAACCTCATTTTTTTTGTCATTTAGCGAGCTTAAAAGCTCTTTCCTTAAGGTGCGACGGAAGCGGCCTTCCTTTATCGCCGGGCCCAATCAAAACAATTGAATAAAGTGACGGCAGGTGCCGCGCGGGGCCCTCTTCGACAACAAATAAACTTAATAACAAACAATCTGCCTCGCGCCGTAATTATCGATCATTAAAAAGAGAATAACTTCGACTGCGGGCTTTAACCAGCTAAAACTTTATTTTAGACCCATGTAACTGGACCAAACATCTATTTGGTTACGGTACTTTAAGACATTAGCCAAAAACACGACTCAGACTAAAGCGAAGTTTAATTTTATTATCACGGTGAAAAAAAATAGCAATGTATTTTAGTTGTGTAAATGTAATTTTGTTGATAGCTATTACGGCTCACGCCATCGTCAGAACTAAGCTTAAACTAACATTTTCTCATCTATTATATATATAGCTGTGTAGAAAAGGTACACAATACATCTTCTCTCCTGTTTTAACGACCTAGCTTGTTTCTTGCTCGCAATAAAACAAAAAATTGTAAATGTAATTAAAAATGCGGCTATATCAATAAGCTAATGAATGTCAATTCAATCAATAATTTTATTAGGTTTTTACCTAATTTTCCTATGTACGTGCATTAAATTAAAGATTAACCAACCAATCCGGCAAATTGTTTATTGAAATATTATATCAAATTTGAATTGTTACAACTTTGTACGATTCCACATTTTTTGTCAATAATGACCCGGGTTTAGGCTTTCGGCATCTTCAGGCATTCTATCGCACGGATGCAACAGAACTGACAAGTTTGATATTGAAATTCCATTTAACATCGTAACTAATTAATATTAACTGTCAAGTGAGGAGTGAGTTTTTTTACATATATATTTTTCAATCAAATCTTTGTAAAAAAATACACGCATACAATATCTCGTTTTTATTTTTTATCGTAATAAAGCCTGTTTCATAATCCAGGGATCACAAACCATTGACACATAGCACTTGAATATATTATCACAATAATTGTTGACGTAACACGGTGAAAAAAATAACAATGCATTTTAGTTCTACAACTTTTTTTTTAAATACAGTTGATAGCTATTTCAGCTCACGCCATCGTCAGAACTATGCTTAAACTAACATTTGCTTATCTATATATAACTGCGTAGAAAAGGTACACAAGTGACATATACGACAAGTACGTCCTTACTCCTTTGCAAAAAAATCGCACCGACGTACTAGTACGTCCATACTCCTGGAAAAGTTAAATAAAATAAAAGAAATAATATATTTTTAAAAATCATCTAATCATAAAGAGTAGTTGGATTCGCTCGTTTTTTACGACTCTGACCTGTTGACTGCGTAGGTTATTCTTACATTGAATTCTTCAAACATTAATTCTCTTAATAATATTTTTGTGAAAGCAATCGTATGGAGATTATCAGAAATAATCATTAGATTTTACTCAAAATTTGTCAAAGACATTAAAAACAACTCCGCTTAACGAACCTTTTAAAATCGGTAATATTAATTCTAAATGACTTCGGCACTCATCAAACCTTGACGAGTTCAGCGGTATCTATAGTTGATCTCTTGTAGCGGCAAAAGCAGTTGGTTCGATGTCCGGTTGAGATAAAAACATTAATTGGGGTGTAGGGTATGGCGATGTATCAAGCAGATGGAACTCTTCATTTTGGCAATCAAACACTCAATAGTTCAGCAAAATTGGTGTATATTAAAATATATATTGATTGAATTGGCATTCATTTGGTAGGACTCTATTATAACACGGTGAAAAAATTGCTATTTTTCGCCGTGTTGTAGTAGAATGTATTTTAGTTCGTAAAACAATGGTCCTCACTTGCAAAGTTCACAGACATAAACTCTAGTTAACGTTATAGTTTATTTATATTTAAATGGAAATCAAAGTTAACTTTGATGTATTAAAAAGCACCTCTTGCCCATTTGATTTTAATAATTGACGCAGTGAAAGCAAGTAAGTTTTCATTTAGTAAAAAGTTTATTTTAAAATCAAATTTTAGTTTTTTGAACATTAGACAGTAGGCAATATATTACTCTCAAAGTGTTACATAGCTGATAGTTTCTGTAAGAGGTTTTGCAATGGTTAACAAGCTTTTAAGGTGTGGTTTTTATGCGTTTGTAGTAATCCAAAAACCTTCGCGGTAGTGAAAAGAAGATATTTTGAATTTTTCAAATATTTCTTATCCTTAATATAGCAATATATGACGGACATATAATATGTAAAATCAAACATTTATTTATCTATATATTATATAGATAACACACAATTATTATAATTTTTCATAAGAAATATATTTTATTTAAATCACGACCCGTGTCACTATATTGAACAACTATTTATTACTCAATTAAGGAATACAGCAGGGCTAAGCTGATCGCTTAAAAGAGGCATTGAACTAAATTGGATTCCATTTTTTTATCATGTCGAATTGTTCACAGTTGCAACAATTTAATTATTTAAAAAATGTCACATAAGACTAAGGAATGTTTTAAAAGTTATTATTCACATTTAATTATTCAACTCAAATAAAGGTAGCGAGCAAAATACAATACCTATCAATTCACAACCCTATCAATTTTGGGAAGACTTTGTTTTATTTTTATTATATAATATTTCAGACAATTTGTCAAGTGGAAAAACGGTCAACCAAATTGTGCAATATTCGCAGATCTAAATATATTTTTATATCTTATTCAATCATCTTAAAAAATATTATGTGATAATATTTCACACTTTTTTGAGCCCGTTACGCTTTCCTTCAAATTGGTTGCATAATAATTTTTAACCTCAACGCGTAGGATGTCAACTTTTCTAGACTCACGAAAACTGTTTATATTAATCACTTCTAAAAATACAAAAGCCCGAAAATTATAATTTCCTTTTTTGGAAACCTTAAAAAACGTTGGAATTGTATCGTAAGAGTTTCTAAATTAAGAACCGCGCATTCGAGCCATTTGCTTGGAAAAAAAATATTTTGGTTCTTCTTTACAAAAATTATAATAACCAGAGGCGTGCATGCCCTATTTCAAGAATCCATACAGAAAGGGGGCCGGGGCACGTTTCAGAGCGCCCATATAAAACCAATCGACATAATCACCCGCTGCGTTAAGAAACATTTTATTTCATTTTCATAATAAAATGAAAAAACAAAAGAATTGTAATTGTAGAAATATGTAATCCTGACGAAATTGAAATTGCGTCATGGCGAAACATTAATCAAATGTTTTGTGTTATTTATATAATGCTTTATATTATGCAACACTTAATAAACACTTTTTGTACAGAAATAACTGCGATTGTTTTATTATATCACACAAAGGTTTGATGACAAAATGGTCTTCATAATAAAGAGATAAACGATTTATAATTAATTCATGTTAAAACATAATAGTAATCTTAAAGTTTTTAATTTTTTTCATTAAAAAATAAGGATACTCACTCACCCGTAGAAATGTACTGTCGTATATGTACGGCCATACTCCTTCAAACAAAAATCGCGCCGTCGTACATATACGTCCACACTCTTTTAAAGGTTAGTAATGTCTCTGGGGTAACTACCGTGGTCTCAATAACCTAGATATATGAAGAATTTTGCAAATCACTAAATGCGATAGAAAAGTTTCGTACAATGAAATTCGTCTCAATCTCCATACGAAGTGAGAAATATGTTTTGGTTTAACAATGATATCCTATCATTTTTTTCAATACGTTCAACAATTTAGCGAAAATTTTAAATGTAGTGTAAAAAAGTGTAGCGAATTGATACAATTATGATGAAGAAGAACTTTGTTTGTGTAATTTTCATATTTGGTGCATTGACACATAAAAATCGTGGTCTATTTTGATTGGTTAACCATCTTAACTGACAAGACATCCGATTGTTATCTTAAGAATTGACAATGTAAAAGTTTTCATATGAAAGCTTATTTTCGCCTTAAAATATTATCACTAGCACTACCGAATTGCCTTTAAAACGGATAATCAATATTGAGATATCCTCTAAGTAACTCAGTGAGGAATGGGTTGAAACCCATCGTATGATAAACTTTTGACTGAAATAAATAAAACAATTCATGCTTTTATTGATATATAAAAAAAATAAGCTTGACTCACAAGGACATAGGTTGACGGGCTGTACAATATCATGCAATGTTTACATATTACATAAAATGTCGCGCACTGTATTACAACACTGACAAAAGTCAATTAAGCAATATTGTAGGCATTGTGATCTATAAAAGTTTCTAAAGAAAATGAATTGGAACTGGCTTTAAAATAGGCCTTATAGTATGAAAAGGTTAAATTGTATTTTTATAATTTCTTTTGAAAACTTTCGATACCAATTTTCAAGATTTCTCGCTGTCAAATTATTATTTTTATTTTCCATTAAATTGACTGGAAATTAGCATCGCTATTTTTTTATATGAATTTGCCAATCCGCTCTCAATTTTTGGTAGAATAAAATTCCTTTTGGTTGTCTTATTGAAACATTTATTTTGGTAAGCATATAATGATATCATTATGTGAATATATTGTATTACCTGCCATTTCTGAATTAATGTAATCGAATATTGTACGCAATATATATCCGTTCGGAATATGTCAAAATATTGTGTATTGATAAATACATACAGACATTTAAAATACATTAATGTATTACGTTTACAAGCACCACTAGGTTAACCAGCATTCACGATGTTAATAACATTGTCGGCCAATAGCTGTAGATCCGAATCTAGGCACGGGCGATATAAATTTAATTTTAACACGGTGAAAAAAATAGCAATGTATTTTAGTTCTACAAAATTATTTTTAAAAAATATAGTTGATAGCTATTTCGGCTCACCCATCGTCAGAACTATATAGTTCTGTTCTGTCTACATAGTTCCGACGATGGCGTGAGCCGAAATAGCTATCAATTATATTTAAAAAAATATTTTGTAGAACTTAAATACATTGCTATTTTTTTCACCGTGTTATAATGGAGATCTACCAAGTGAATGCCAATTCAATCAAAAAAACTTTTTTACATGTAATTACTAGGGCATACAATTGTCATAGTTCCTTGAGATTGGTTATTTTTAAACGTTTTTCAATACCTTAAATTATTGATTCGAAATTCAACACGTGCTCATTTTTGCTTCAATTATGATAACAACATAAATTTATTTTTTTAAGGGAATTAAAATGGTTTATTATTTATTTATTGAGCATCAAATAGTTGTTGATATACTCAAAATATTCGAAAAAACTTATTATATTCGAAATCGTTTTATTTTGAAAGATAAGGTTACTTACATCTTCAATTCTTAATACTAAAATATTTGTTAAAAGAGCCGGTTGCAATCAAAATCATGCGCATTATTATGAATATTTTCTATTTTTTTTTATTTACTGCAACGTTTTGTCTTTTATTTAATTATTTTGGTGCTTTACACTTACAATAAAAATTTAATTGTATTTTTTTATAAAACAATAAAATAAAAATTTTTGTAGATTATTGTCAAAAAATTATAATTCTGTCAACTTTTACGAAAATTATTAAAAATAAGTAATCATAAACAAACCAATGCACACGCTGTAGTTTATCAATATATACTTAATTTGAGATGTGACTACATACATAAACACGTTTATTTTAATACCGGTATTACGGGATTGACTTGTCGATAGAATCCCGGGATTAGAAGCACTAGTTATTCAAACCACCTGAATTTCGACGATGGTAGAACGAATATTTTTGTTATTTTTAACAATATCAATTATCAATCGTAAATAGATTTGTCAATTCAATGTCATATTTGATCTTAAAACTGAGGCACAAAGAGAGCGTGTCTGTTATAACTGGTGCAGAGACCCCCAATCTTCTATCTACATTCCCATTTTACCTTTGTTCAGAATATAGTTACTCCACTCTAAAGATCATTGAAGATGTTTGGTCTGAACCCAAAAAGTATATAAAAAATACTATATATTTTTTTATTGTATATTTTCATATTGAGATTATAAATGAAGGAATCACATGATATATATTCAAACTCAGCGCCTTTGTAAAAAAAGTTTGCATCTTTGTAAAAAAGGTCGCAAGATGACGGCTTTAGAACAATTGAAAACCAATAGATATCAACTATCGCAAAGGATTCTTAACGAACAAACTAATATATGTCGATCGTCGTTGCTTAACCCTTTACGGTGAGCCGTTTTGTTTCCGTAATAGACCATTTCCGTGCCATATGTAATCTTATTGATATAGACGCCTTTTTAGTTTCATTTGCCATGTTTAGTTTTATTGCGAGCAAGAAACAAGCTAGGTCGTTAATACAGGAGAGAAGATGTATTGTATCTTTTCTACACAGCTATACATAGATAATGATGAAAGCTATATATAAAAATGTTCATTTAAGCATAGTTTTGACGACGGCGTGAGCCGAAATAGCTATCAACTATATCTTAAAAAAATTATTTTGCATAACTTAAATACATTGCTACTTTTTTCACCACGTTAAATGAAGACAATCTTTTACAGCTTTTTCGTTTATTGATGATATATTTGAAAATATTCTACAAATAAATGATATCTTACCTCACAACAATAACCAGAAAAGTTTTCATTTGCCAATGTTTAATTCGTGGGCGTTTAAAATTCCCGCATGCAACTCTGACTTTTTCGTGCGTTAGGAACTAATAGAAAAATTATAGACCACCTGTATTAACAGAACGTTTAGTTCTGTTACCATATATTATTTTGTTTAGATCTTTGGTTAATGTTAACTGAATGGTAACCTAATATTATGAAGGCTGCGACATCTGGGGTCTAGCACATTCTACCTATTAAATTTATGTTTTTATTTAATACAATAATGGACTTTGAATATGGAACTTCTTTAATAAAAACGTGTGCTATATGTTATAACAAAGAAAATTAAAATTCTATTTTTGATATCATTACGCCACTTTTCTACCTTTTTATTATATAATACTTTTAAATAATCCATATAATTATTCCTATTGATTTTTTAAGAAAATGTTTATGGTTTATGTCAAGTGTTTTTTTGTTGCCGGAGCCAAAAAATATCAACGCTTCGTCTCTTTTTTTTAATAAAAATAATTAATTTTGTATATTATGCAAATAAAGTTTGAAAAAATAATTATAATTTTGCCTTTGTATCGCATTTTTTGATAAAATTGTGTACTATTTATGTACAAGAATAATCTGATTCACACAAAATTATGTAATATTTATAAATATAAATTAAAATGATCTTAAATTAGATACTATTCGTAAATGAGTTTTATGTAAAATCGGAGTAGATGTCAGGTTTGGAGTTTTTGGGTCAAAATCGCTGTTAAGACTCCAATATTTTTTTTCTAAGCGAATATTAAAAATGTTTACTTTTTGGCGTTTTGATAGTAATGTTACAACACTTTTATTAATATCTGAATGAAGTGGTTGATTACAATATATATATATATATATAACAATTGCAATTAAAAAAACATATAGCTGAAATAGGTTCTGGTGGGTACAATATCAAATTTCCGTAATGAAAGATGACCTTCTAAATATGTAAGGGATGAAATCCTGATAATATATCAAAAAAAACGAAGCAAAACAGACATAGCATAAATACAGTTTAAAAATATAATGCAAGAATTTCTTGTCTCTTGTAATTTTTAAACAAAAAGAAAATATTTTTTATTTAATATGTACGTATAATAACACGGTGAAAAAATAACAATGTATTTTAGTTCTACAAAATTATTTTTAACAAATATAGTTGATAGCTATTTCGGCTCACGCCATCGTCAGAACTATGCTTAAACTAACATTCGCTTATCTATATATAGCTGTGCAGAAAAGGCACACAACACATCCTCTCTCCTGTTCCAACGGCCTAGCTTGTTACTTTAACACAATGACACTAAATTTTCAAAATTCTAAATGAAACAATAGGTGTCTATGACAATAAGATTATATGTGGGACGGAAGTGATCCTTCTGGAAGTAAATCAGACCACCCCTTTGTGCAACGGCTGGACAAGTGGCGATACTATTATGTTAGTTTGGTCGTTAAGAATAATATATGCGTACATTGTAAAAATTTCATAAAATATATACGAACATACCAATAAAACCAAACATCTTCTAAGACAGCGGTTGAAAAATTGACGATTTAAAATTTATTGCTTAATTCAAAATGAACCTTCCCAAAAAATATACCCTAAAACAGAGTATCAAAAATCATTCAGTATTTTTTTACGTAAAAAAAAACCGACGAATTAAAATTTATTACTTTATTTGAAATGCCTTGACCAAATCTCTATCAGATGCAATATTATTTTACCGTGGCATTATAGGTTCGAATATTTGTTATTTTTTTGTTCACTTCTTGAGAATTTCTTTTATTTATAAGGGACCACCATCGGACTAAATTTATTAGGTGTGTCATACAACAAAAAGTCCAACAGATGTTTGAATTAATTTTTTCTTTACTCGATATTCAAGGAAGCGATAGAACGATCGAACTATGATACATTTTTTTTTCAATAAATACTTAATATACCACTGTTTAATTTAATTTAAAAATACAGTAAAACCGCGTATTTCGTACCTTTATTTCACGTTTTTTGCGTTCAAATTGTAAAATTCCGTTTTATATTGGTAAAATTAGTGCGCTTCTTAACCTTTCTAATTCCCACAATATACATTTGATATATTAAAAGTTAAAACGGATTTTTGACGATTTTAAGCTTTTGAAATGAATATTAAGTAGGCTGAAAAACGTAGTATTCTGAACATAAAAGAATAAAATTTGTTATTTATTTATTACATCGAAAGTACTGTAAATTATCATAAAAAGTGTACCAAACAGATTTGCGTGATAATAATTAAATTTTTAAGAAATCAGTACATTCGAAAATGTAAAAACGGGATTTTACTGTATATATATATAAATTATTCATTAGATAAAAAAATGTCGTGATTTTTTGTCTACTGAAATTTTATGGCAAATTGGAGTTAAAGAAATATGTATTTCGTTATAATATGCACTCTGTATAATTCCACTTGTAGATAACTAACGTTACCCTTTAACTATGTTTCATTTATTAAGCATCCGTGTAATATAATAACTGAAGATGCTAAAAGACAAAACCTACATCTAAAGTGACAAAATAAATGGAATGGAATTTCAACAATTTTAAATTTCATCTTAGATATATGACAAAATAACATTGATTTAATTTGTATTGTATCAGTTGATGATCCTCACGATGAGCAAAACCTATCCTTCTTTTTAAAAAATATAGAACTGTTGAGAAAAATAGTTCTAAATAGTTTGCTTTGTTGTATTAATAACTAATTTATATAATTCCTTTTTTTACCAAGAAGCAAAAACCTAAGAAGTAGTTCACATTAATTGTTGGTTTTGTGAAATATTTTCTCAATTATCAATTCACAACATAATTCTCTATACCAGAGCTACCCAAACTCTACGTCTCGCCGCCCCAGGGCGCCGTAAAAATTTTCCTTTACAAAATATTATTTATACATATTATTTCTTTATAAAATGTGAGGTTAAATGTTTTGAAAAAACCAATGTTTTGACTTGGGGTGCCGCGAAAATTTTTGATATTTTAATGGCACCGGAAACCGAAAAAGTTTGAAAACCCCTGGTCTATAAAAATGTACTGTTTTGAAATATATTAAGTAATGTTTCATAAAGAAAAAGACAAACGTATTGTTATGCATATTCACCTTGTATCGTTGTTGGGCTTGCAGTGTCAAAATATAATAATTTTATTGAATTCTCTTAATTAAAAATGTATTTATTTGTTTAAAGTCAGACAGCGAATATTATTTAAGGCTTTTTCTTCCCATAAGTAAACTTACAAATACGTGTCCATTTCTTTATTGAAACTACAATATGATATTGTGTTGAATTACCAATATCAGTGACGGTCAACCTTGTCAACAAAGTGCACTGAAATATATCGATTGCCCTTAATCATTTGAACATTTTTTTTTTTGATTGAGATTTTTTTTCATTTTGTTTGAGTGTAGCATTATATATATTGACTGTAATAGAAATTTTTCTACAACAACTGTTTGGTTGCAGCTGTTCAAATTTTTTTTCGAAGTCAAAAAAATGTAGAAAAATATGACTGATAATATAGCTAGCTATCAAGTATTATAGAAATTCAAGACTTCTAACAGGACTTCTTACTAAGGGCTGAGTCGTTTACGTAATAAACCATCCCCATCCAATAAATCATTTCCGTGCAATATGAAAGCTTATTGATATAGCCGCCTTTTTAGTTTCATTTACAATTTAATTTTTTTTAGTTTTATTGCTAGCAAGAAATTAGCTAGGTCGTTAAAACAGGAGGGAAGATGTAGTGTGTATCACACAGCTATATATAGATAAGCAAATGTTCTTTGAAGCATAGTTCTGACGATGGCGTGAGCCGAAATAGCTATCAACTATATCTTATAAAAAAAATTGTAGAACTAAAATACATTTCTATTTTTTCACCTTGTTCTTCTAACAGGACTTTTTGAATTTCGTTACAAATAAATTAAATTTACTGTCAAACTGAGATTCGAATCCGTGATCATCAAGACTAAAGATAACGATGTTGAACACTCGACAACTGACCCATTATTAAATAGATTCAAATAAAACACAATTCATTGTATGTAAACGAATCAAAACGTGCGGAACCGGTATTGAATTTGTTTATTGTGTTCTACATTTTTTATTAATTTTAAAATTTTATAAAACTTATTATTTTGTAATTTTTTCTCATTTCATAAAAAGTACAGACATCACACTAAATCTAAAACATAATTTAAAAATATAATATTCAATTTCGATCTACTTTTGAATGTCCCGTAAAAAAAAACTTCTCTTGCAGTGATTCTCAATCACTGCCTTCGAGGACCCATGATAGTTCGTCATATTCCCGGGAAGACAACAGAGCCGCCCAACAGGGGCTCATTTCTGATCGCACGCACTAAACAATGCCTTATCCGATCGGCTGTCGCACCTATTTTTAATAATACAGAGCCAGATCAATAACTATGGCACTTTAAAAAAATAATTAAAAACTATATTTAAAATTAAATTCGTTGAAAGATTAGTAATTAGCATTCCATTGTATAGATTGAATTGGCATTTTCTTGGTAGAACTCCATTATAACACGGTGAATTATACAATGTATTTTAATTCTACAATTTTTTTTATGAAATATAGTGGATAGCTATTTCGGCTCACACCACCGTCAGAACTATGTAAATACTACTAAGTAACTATGCAACTACGGTGTAATTATCATTCCATTTAATGAATCCACCGTTGGAAAGTGATCAGTCAATCATGATAACGGTGGCTTCCAAACTAATTATGCCTTTGTACCATTTTTAAGTATGTTTAATTATAATACCGACTGAAAATGATTTGAATTTTTGGAACTTTGTACGATTCCACTCGTTTTATCACTAACGAAACAGGTTTCTCATTTTGGCATCTTCAGGCATTATATCACACGGATACAACAGAACTAACAAACTGAACTGTCATTTCTGTTGAATCTTTGTGATAGAACACCTAAAGATGCCCAAAAAATACGAAGTCCGAGTCGTTAGTGAAAAAACGTAAGGAATCGTACAAAGCTTAAACAACTATAATTTTAATTAATTTTCCTATTATAAGTTTGATTACTTATTCAAAACAATATTTTACTTTATGATGGCGAATATCATGTCATTATTATTAGTTCGGCTCTTGTGGCTAGTCAGTACGTACCTGCAAATTCACAGGGTCGCATTGTTATCTGGAATTGCCCAACACCTCGCACAGGTAATTTATCGGACGGGTGGCCAGTCGCCCGCCGCGAGGATTTGTGCAACATTCTCCTTTACAAGCTCTCAATAATGCAACAATAATGGTCATAACATGATGACATTCTTTCTCCATTAAGGCATCCTTCAGCATATTTTATATTCATCCGTATCATCAACCTGTATATGCCAAACGTACGTACGGTATAACACTATGCTTATTACTATGGAAAAAAAATCAACAAAGAATTTCAGCTGTATTTGGGTTCTAATGAAAAAAAATTGTATTTGTATTACAATTATGGTTTTCCCTGTCTGGTGCGTTTTGGTAAAGTGACGGTAACCCAAAATTGCTATATCCAGTCCAGTTTACTCTTGTGTAAGTAAAGCGACAGCAATGGCACATCAGATATTTCAGTCTCGTGTCCACCAGCTTCCATCAGAAGAACCTTGTACCCTTCCACCTCTGTCAGCCTATTCGCCAGAACCCAAAATTATTAAGAGATAAAAAATAAAAAATCGCCGAATTTTGCTAATGTGAATTAAAAAATAGTAGTCGATAAAAAAACTGAAACAGTTATACCAATATTTAAAAAATCGAATGTTATTTAAATAAGTACGGTTTTTATTGCTAGGGCATATTTACGGTTTTTATGGTATTTATGGTTTTTGTAGCAAAACTTTGGCTTTTTTCTATAATAATAAGGATTGAAAGATAAGGTTACCGAATGGCTAACAGCCAGTCACGCTCTCACGCTACACAGTATTTTAGCATCAAAGATACTTAAACTTAAGCCTTTACAAAATTGGATAAAGCAATAAAAATAATAAATGAAAGTGGGAAAGTAACTTTCAAAAGCTTGTGATGAGCGAAACCGGTTCTGGTCATAAAATGTACTTTGGAAATATTATAGATACTAAAAAATATATTTCTATTATTAACCAAACAAAGAAGCAATGAAATGATTCTTTTTCTATCAGTATTGCGTTATGGAAGGCGGTCGTCTACCAGTGGCTGCATACACATAACTAACTCGAAACCGATTATGATCATAAATAAATTTAGAAAACGGTACTAGAATGTGTTTGATTATTTATGTATAAAAAATCAATTAATGTATGTCTGTTTGTCCTTTATGCATTACTACACCATTCACCCGATCGATAACAAACTGTAAGAATTTTTTTAGTGCACTCCCGCAAAGGTTTTCGCATAACAAGCCTTCACAAAATTGATATGAAACTTTAAAAAATCCTTAATTATATTTCTGCAGAGGTTTCTGGCGTACCACAATTCGGAATAAATCGATGTATAATCAAATCCATATTATTACTATTAACAATTATCTTTTAGTTATCGTAAAGAGTTTCCTTAAATTTCCTTACGCTGAGAACGCGAGATGGGTAAGCTAGTTCAATATAACATATAATGCCCTACCACCAACAAGTTACAGCTAACACCTTAAAATTGACTCACTTTTTTAATTATTTCTTCACAATTATTGTAATACAATATAAACCTGCTGCTTATCACTAGAAAGTTAAGTTTGTTAATTAATTGCATAACTTCAATTAACTAATTTTTCACTGAGATCTGCCACCGGCCAAGTTATAGTTGTAGAAAAGGAGTATTTGAATTTGGAAAAAATCGCTTTCTGTTTGCGCCGCCTTGCGCTGTTTGAATTTTACAAATTTACGAACAAACTCAAGCAGATAAGAGAGTCGCTAGTTGTTAAGCGGTGAGATTGCGAATAACAGCGGCGCATCCTTGAAGCTGACTAGAGAGGTCAATGCATCTCACACAGTTGACATTTATAGAGTTTACTCTGTACAGTCAACATAAGTGTAACATACGTTTTTTTATCAAAAAATTAATTAATTTATAGAAAATTATTTCGAATGCGATATTTACAGAGTTGTGACGAATTTGAAAAATATCTCAATGAAAAGTTTGTTTGTTAGGTTGATCGATCGTTAATTTATTGTACATGAATAGGAAAAGTAGGAAAAAAACAAAATTAAATAAAAATAATTGAAGTCGTTTTGTTGGTCTGTATTCCACATGTTTTGTCACAAGCGATAAGGGTTTCGCCTTTCTGTATCTTCATGCATTATATCACAAGGATGTAACATAAGTGACACACAATAAACAGTTATCATCGGTTATATACCAAATGAATTATTTACAAATGAAAAACACAGACCCTACCACTAGGATTCTAAAAAACAATAATATTGACTTAATAAATTTACATGGCACTCAATTGTCTATGATAAGTTTTATTAACGCTAAACACTGTTAATGAGTCTTTCATAAAAAGATTCTACAACAAATAATAATCGAATATTAATTAATAAAATGCAATTGGGTAATTTTAGACTTAGAAATACCTTATTATTTTAAATTGGCAGGTAACAGTAAGAATCAAGCTTCAGTTGACGTAATATAGACGTTTAATTTATGAGGTTTTCGACTCATTAAACTAATCTGACGTAAAAGGTGTAATAAGGTGGAATTGGAAAGATAAATCACTTTTAAGGTGTTAACTGTCACTTGTTGATGGAAAGGCATGATATTTTAAATAATAAAAACACATTTTTTTTCAGTACGTATTTCCACCTTATATTTTTTGATCAGGACCGGTTTGAATCGGGTACGGCTAAACTTACTGTCTTATTTAAGAAATACAAATTAAAACAGTCTTTAGCATCTCAACATATTTGGTATAATAGAGAATGTCTTCGTCTCAGCATTATACCGAACTATGTGAACATCAAAATGAAGTCCAGTTCACCGATTGCGTATAAATAGACTTGTTTGTAAATTGTATTCTATCAGTTGATAGAATAAATGTGTATGTGCGTTCGTATGTATGTTTAAGTATCATTACAATACCTTTTAAGGTGTTAACTGTCACTTCTTGATGGAAAGACATGATATTTTACTGATCATTTGATAATGCTCGCGATGAGCGAAACCGGTCCTGATCAAAAAATATATTGTGGAAATAAGTACAAAAAAAAAATGTGTTTTTATTATTTAAAATATGGAAAGATTAAGTTGGTCGTTAAAAATATAACTTGAATTTAATAATTAACTGTTTATTTTAGACACTTCTGACAGTGACAGATAGCTCCTTAAAATTGATCATTAATCAGTTTTTTAAAAATCCCTACAATACTCGCGATGATCGAAAAATTGCTCCACTGATTGTGAACAAAAGTCAACAGTATTGGATAGTTGATTACAGGAACGGCTTTTTCTGTCTATTTAAATAACCAAATCATTGTTATGGTAGTTTTATGAGAAAAGGTGAAATATTAAAATAATCTAAATAAGCGAAACTAGTCCTGATAATTTTATTTTATTTGTATCTGTTGTTTAATATCATTCATAATGTACGCTGAATTAATCATTTATACATCACTTCGTCACTGGTTTTATTCTAAATGTTAATAACATCTCACAAGGGCACGTTCCATTGTAAATGTGTGCGAAAAAAAGGTTCTGTTCAGAATCAAAGCACTGATGTTCAAAAGTGTGACCCTTACGATTGAATATATTTTTTATTCGTTCGGTTTTGAACACTCAAACATCTGAAGGTATTAGCATCTTGTCGCGTTTTCATCCGAGAGAACATGACCCTTTGAGAATACAGTGATACCTCGTGAGAAGTTAAAATTAAACTATTTGTTTTATTATAATACTGTTGGCTTTTAACAAAACCAAGTGAATATAATTTTTGAATGTTATTTCAATTCAGTAGCTGTTTATGTGGGGTCTAGCCCGATTCATTAATCTATCTTCATCTTTTGTTGTATTTTCTTCTTACAGGAAAAAAACTAAGCACGTAGAGAGTGAAATGATTGTATCTTTAACATGCATATTGAAAATAACAATCATTTAATGTATTTAAAACTTAAATCAAAATTTGTTTTTAATTGTACATTTAAATGCAACATTATATTGATTGAATTGGCATTTACTTGGTAGAACTCCAAGTAATATTATTAAGGTTGTGTTGACATTTTCTCCTCTTATAAAAATATAATTTTAATTTGAGTAATAGAGAGTTAAAATATTTGAAATAAATTAATAAATTTTAAGCCATATGCGTGTTTCTTTAAATTGTAAATGTCTTTCTTAATGATTTAAAAATACTAAAAAAGAAGCCCAGTGAAAAAATAGCAATATTGCGAATGGCTAATGCATTTCTGTAATAAATCATCTCCGGCCAATATATAAGCTTATTGAAATTGCCGCCTGTTTATTTTCGTTAAAATTTAAATTTTAGTTTTATTGCTAGCAGGATAATGTATTGTGTACCTTTTCTACACAAATATATATAGAAAAGTAAATGTACGATAAAACATAGTTCTGACGATGGCGTGAGCCGAAGTTGCTATCAACTATATCTTATAAAAAAAATTGTAGAACTTAAATACATTTCGTTTTTTTCACCGTGATAATTTCTATTCTACTATGCAAATATAATTTAAAAAATATATTTTTTGTCTCTCAAAAGGTTGCTTGTCACTGGATTGCAGAACTGATACATTATCTTGCTTTTTCTTCTACATTAACCAAAAAGTAACTAAGATAATATAAATTAATAAAAAAATAATCTAAATATTGTCCACGCGCAGCCACTGCACTTGGCAAGCGCATCCCATAAATAAAGTAAAGGAACATTTCAGGAACATTGATATATTGCAGTTTTTAGATAAATAATTCCTACACACGTGTGTTATTGAAGATACTAATTTATATTATTTTAGTTTATATGCAATCGTCCGACCGCTCTTCGTGTCGCCCCGGCCGAGGTGGGCGAATTTTGCGATATTCGACGCTAATTTATTGAAATTCCAATACGACCCTGTTGCCATAATTCAAACGCGACATAAAATGCAATGTCCTTTCGGTTTGCAGATAAGCAATATGCCAATTCGATAAAGGGATATAATTTATACCTATAATTCAATATAGTTTTAAATATTATTTCACCGATGCTATTT
Source organism: Himalopsyche japonica (assembly GCA_028555115.1). Taxonomy (NCBI): domain Eukaryota; kingdom Metazoa; phylum Arthropoda; class Insecta; order Trichoptera; family Rhyacophilidae; genus Himalopsyche; species Himalopsyche japonica. The sequence goes on from JAHFWJ010000345.1 coordinate 88,224, forward strand.
CTTACACTGCTTTACCTGGTCCACACTATATATATAGTAAATACTTCACTAAACTACCACTAATTTCAGCTCTACTGTGCTTAAAAAAGAAGAAAGAGAAAAAAATGATTGAAAGAAAATTTATCAATAAAATAGAATGGATGAAGTAAATAAAAAATCATGCAGCTTAGCCTAATGATATCGTGGATTTAATACTCGGAGCTATTATTCGTTTCTAGGCACTTATAAACATTGCAACTTTGAATTGTTACAATTTTGTACGGTCCCACATGTTTTGTCACTAACGACCCGGGTTTCGCCTTTCGGCATCTTCAGGCACTCTATCACACGGATGCAACATAAATTTACGTCAGTTCTGTTGCATCCGTGTGATAGAATGCCTGAAGATGCCGATAGGCGAAACCCGGGTCGTTAGTGACAAAGCATGTGGAATCGTACAAAATCGTAACAATTCAGATTTTATATTGAAATTCGATCAAGCACCTTCAGTCGATATCATAAATTAAGTAACTTCTAATTTAGAATTAAAACTAAATTGAACGTCCATTGTTAAGTAAACAATAATAAGGTATCATACGGAATTATAATATGATAAAATTCAAAAAAATAGTTCTATATTTTAGTATTTAAATTAAATGTTTTTCCATCCAGAAGCGACAGTCAACACCTTGTTGTTTTATATATATATTATTTTATTACTGTAAAAAAAATAAACCTATTCATTTGAGGGTTATCCCAATTGATTTGATCAATAATATATACGAGTCCACAATTTACGATAATCGGCTATCTGCGAGTTGCTAATGTTTTAACTGTCGCAGGAATATACCAAAGGAAAAGAACGATTTGTAAAACTTCACATTTAAAAGCCTGGAAATGTCTTGGTATCACTTAGCGATTCGTTTTAAAACTATTTGAATCGCTTTATATATTATTATATTATATTTTATTTTTTTAATCCATTTTTTCATATACGTGTTAAATTTAAATGACGTAACCATCATCAGTGTGCAGATAAAAAAATATTTTTTTTTTTATTTAATTTAAAAGATATTGAACTAAGAAGATCGTAGTATTGTGGCACCCAGAGTCATTCTACAGTGTTAGCTAACTAGGAAAATTATTGTTCTATAAGTATACTTGGGTTGTCTTAAGTAATGCGGTTTACGCTTTTCACGTCTGATACTTACATTTCTAACTTTTATGCTTCTTCACACTAAAAAAAATTCAAATCTTCTTATTTATTGTATAATGTTTTAAAAGATATTTTAAAATAGTATTTTAAATAAAATGTATATTAATATATAAAAAAAAAAACATTCTTTGACTGAAACGTTACAATATGAAGTTTTATGTATTTCTAAATATTATGGTATGATAATTAACAAATTTCATCTAGCACCCTCATTCGATGTCGTAAATTTATTGTTAATATACATATCTCACTGTATATTAATATTACTTACATAAACAATATACACAAAGTTCTGTACATTTTTGGGTATTGCTTAGTCTGCTATCACGGATAAAATTTTGAGAGCTTTGGTGTAGGTAGAACCATTGATAACTTTAAGCTTTCGGTTTTAATATCATATAAATAACCACCGAAAAAAACACAAACAGAAGTTATATATTTTATATTTATAAATATATGTGTATGTGCGTTCGTATGTATGTTTAAGTATCATTACAATACCTTTTAAGGTGTTAACTGTCACTTCTTGATGGAAAGACATGATATTTTACTGATCATTTGATAATGCTCGCGATGAGCGAAACCGGTCCTGATCAAAAAATATATTGTGGAAATAAGTACTAAAAAAATGTGTTTTTATTATTTAAAATATCATTATTATACGTGTACACTTAAACTGGATTCATTGTGAATTGCTCAGCTCTGCAGCGACTAACGTTTGTCAGTAAAGAAAAAAAATGTACAGCAAATAAATCAATACATAAGGGATGAAAGAGGCTTGATGACATTTAATATCCAAAAATACAATTTGATACGCTGTCTGTATATGCCTTTTGCACACCATTAAGTTTAATATATTGCCTATATTAAATAAATCTCTGACCTAAAGCTAAATAGATGCACAGATCTAAGTAACTTTCTTGTCATTTGTCCGCCTGACGGCAAGTCGTAAACCGCACGGCGCACGGTGCGCTTGGTCGCCGTCACGCATCCATTGACCCGCCTCTATTTCACGAGGCGTCCGCCAATTTGTACAGGTCCTCGCAAACTGCACGTCGCACGGAACACCACACTTTAGTGCAGTCCATATCGGCCGTCGGTGCTATCTTGACAGGCGATATTCTAAGTCAACCCTCACTGCCGCCGTGTGCAATGCTTAATGCCATTAATTACAATATTCCACAGTTGCTATAATACAGCGATACTCCTATAGTGTCCCCCCTGTAGAGAAATGTGGCACTCCCCCCTATAGCGTAGTTTTTTTTTACAAAATTCAAAATTTTTAAGAAGGAACGAGAACTTTATTGATTGAATTGGCATTTACTTGGTAGATCTCTATTATAACACGATGAAAAAATAGCAATGTATTTTATTTCTACAAAGTTTTAAAGATATAGTTGATAGCTTTTTCGGATCGTACCATCGTCAGAACTATATTTAAACGTACATTTGCTTATCTATTTATATAGCCGTGTAGAAAAGTTACACAATACATCTTCTCTTATGTTTAGGCCTGTTTAGTTTCATTTAATTTTTTTGTTTTATTGTTAGCAGGAAATAAGCTAGGTTAACAAAACAGAAGAGACATAATAACATAATACTCTTATAGCATAGAACCAATCACTTCACTATATGAAATCGTCTGTACTATGATTTTACATATCATCATGTTTTAAGAATATAACTGCCGGGCTTTTTATGATAACAACGCTAGCATAAATATTTTTTAATTAAAATATTTATTAAATTTAAAGCAAACAGTTTTTCTAAAACTACCCACAACAGAGAATTAAAAATGTATCGAGTATTTTTTCTATGATAACTTCTTAAAAGTAAGCCTTACAAAACTGGCATGCATGAATCTATATATCGGATTCCGGCAATAAAAGGTATAATAAAAATATGAAATTCTAGCAAAGTCGTAAATATTTCAAAAAAATAGTTTAATGTAGAAGAACTCGGTTATAATAACGTTAAAAAACAACGCATTCAAATATATAATTACATGCATAAGCGATACAATTTTCGCAATATAATATAAGTAAACAAGTTATTTGAAAACAACAAGACTGACGATTTTTAAGTTGCTGTATTATTCACGAAATCAACATTCGATCAGCAATTATGGTTTTTTGCTAACTGTCAAAAAGGGTTCCGTTATGTTTTTTTTTTTTTATAAGAATTTTGTTAAAATAAATACAAGACTTAAGGTTTATTATTTGTTCCTGACAAATAACCATTCAACTACTGTCAACAATTTCACCAAATACAACTTAATCTCTTCGACTTCCCGGTCTACTGATGATGTTAAAAACGCCCGTTGGGATTCGTTAGTCATCATTAATTATTTATTCATTCAGTCGTTCATTATCTGATATGGAATTTTAACGAATATAGCGTATTATTTTATAATATATCGGGGATCGCGTGATAGCAACCCGTTACAGGCTTATTCAATAATAGGCCCCTACAAATGTTATTGGTAACCGGCATACGCAAAAGGATTTTTATGGTGTCTCTGTTCTCTCCCACTAACTCATTCTTCATTTATATTACATATAACATTCAAATTTATAAAAATAAAAGATAATTTATGATATCGCTTGTTGGAATTTCAGTATCAAATTTGATTTCTTACAACTTTTTACGATTCCAGATGTTTTGTCACTAACGACCCGGGTTTCGCTTTTCAGCATTTTCAGGCATTCTATCACACGGATGCAACATAACCGACTCACAATAAACAGTTAGCATCGTCTATATACCAAAGATATTAAATACAGGAAAACACAGACCCCAAGGCAAAAACTAAATGGCAGCTCGTTAGTGACAATACATGTGGAATCGTAAAAAGGTGTTACAATTCAAATTTGAAAATATAGGATATCCTCACAAAAGTAATAAAATAATTGTAACACTGTGTGGACTTTTAATGTGCAAAGAGACTATATTTTGAACAATAAAAACACATTTTTCGGTAATATTTCATTTTTTTTTGGTGGTCACATTTGATAAGTTTAATGATTAATGACAAACATACATTGATATTAAAGATGTCGTATCTTTATTGTAAAATAATTAATGTGTTATTAACCACCCAGGTGCCTAAACCGCTTGATCCACTTGATTGTAAAGTGAAGCTTCTAACCACTTAACTGTAAAGCTTCATACTGGCTTTATATTGTATATTATACAATGGATATATTTTTTTAGACTAATACAATGATTTTTTTTTGCATGAACGGACTAATATTATGATTCAAATCCAGCAGAAACATCAGATAAATCAAAAATCTTCACAACTAAACAATCATAACTTTTACATTTGTCAATACTGTTCTAGAAATGTAAAATCATCAAGCAAGCCTGAGATCCGTCAAATATTTCTTTGATGTATGTTATTACAGAATATAATTATATTAACAAAAAATTGTTAATATTTCGAAAATAATTGTATTTAAGCATTGCTTAAAAGTAAAATAATCACATATCCCTACAGGTTTTTAAACATAATACATAAATATCCAAAAAAAAAAATAATTAATAAATAACCAAACAAAGCTATTGCAAAAAAAAAATTCGCTATATTAAATAAAGTTGATTTTGTCTCCTAGTAGCTGGATTATCCTCATTGATATTACACAGTCATAACGCCAAGGGGTCGATTCCAAAACAATTTTTCCTTTAGATTTTGTCCCTGTCAAATCTGAAAGAGTGACGAGACTTATTTTGATAAATATGACCGATATTAGAAAGCTAGCAACTATCCAGAAACCTATAGACACGTTGTGAATAATGATATCCCCAGCACTAATCAAAATAACCGCTTGTACGAAATATGTAGATATATAGTGCGTAAACATATATTTTAAAAGCTCATCTTCTTTGCTATTCTGGAAACCTGGGCTAAATGATTCAACTTCTAGTCATTTTCTAGCCTCATCGTATGAGCTTGTTTTTTTTCATAAAATAAGCTTGTAATAAGCAATGAGCATTTAGATACTCGAATTATTATTATCCTACTTCAATTTTTTAACTTAAACATAAGTAGGAGTTTGCTTATTAACAAACCAAGTTAGATTTAACAGTCATATCGGCAGACTTGGAACAGTAAAAGTATGATAAAACCTTCAACAAAATAGCTCTTTGTCTGGGTAATTGCTAGATTGTTTAAAAAGGTGTATTTTTTTTAAATATTTGATGTCATTCATGATATCGACTGAAGGTGCTTGATGGAATTTCAAAATCAAATTTGAATTGTTACAACTTTGTACGATTACACATGTTTTGTCACATACGACCCGGGTTTCGCCTTTCGGCATCTTCAGGCATTCTATCACACGGATGCAACAGAACTAATGAACTTTTCAAATCTGTTGTTTATATTAATTTTCTAGAACAGTATTCAAAAAAATATAAAAGTTATGATTGCTTAGTTGTGAAGATTTATTTTGATTTATTGTGTCTGATGTTCCTGCTGCATTTAAAACACACTATTGGTCCGTTCATTAAAAAAATAATCATTACATAAGTCTAAAAAAGTATATACATTTTATATAAAGCCAGTATGAAACCCGGGTCGTAAGTGACAAAATATGTGGAATCGTACAAAGTTATAACAATTCAAATTTTAATATTTGAGTCTATTATCCGCTATCTTTAGTGGTAGATTTTGACGGTTATAAAATGGCTGATTTATTTAGATATTGATTATTACAGTAACATTAAAGAAAATTTCCAACAGCTTCATGGTTTTATAATCTTTTTTCATACCATTTTTTGATTGCAAAATCTAATTATGTAACCCATTAAATGCCGATGCCACCTATCCACGCTGACGTGTCATCGCGACGTGCGAGCGGTGGACACGTTAATAAATTTCGACCGCACCATAAAATTGATTAAAAACAACAACATGTATGAACTTAATAACGATGATCGTATTCAAAGGCGATATATTCGTTAATAAAGATATATTCGTAAGTTAATTGGTCATACAGTGTCTGGATGCGTGTGCACACGCGTGTTAGTGATCATTTATTACCGTTTTTTGGAGTGTATAGGTGTCCTTTCGCGTGCATGTGTAGTCATTTATTATAATTTCCATCGTGTATTAGTGCTTATGATGATTTTTTGTGCATGTATTAGTCGACGGCTCAGTTTTAATTTGTCTAATGTCTGTTTAATGGATATCGAAAACTTGCAGGGTGCAGTGAAAATAAGCGTATGCAAATTAATTCGAAATATTATGTGTTTTTAAGAACAATTTAAAACATTTTTTATTCTTACAGACATATATTGTTACAAGATAGTTTGCACAAACAATTATATTATGCTGCTAGTTTTTTTTTAATATAATCAAATGAGGCATCTCTTACATTTTTCAATAATAATTTTGTTTAATTCAATAGAATAGCTATAATAGAAAAAGTTTTACATCGTCATTATGGATAGCATTAAATTGGAGAGGAATTGCAGCAACAAAAACATTATAACCTTTGGTCATATTTTAATTAATAGGAAAGCTCATGTATGAACACGTATATTCGGGATTTTAAGCCGCAAACTAACAATAGAAACAAATTGGCCACTAAGCAACAGGACTGGTTTCATTTAACCAATTAATGGCATAATCGCAAAGGTGTGTGTACCTTTTGTGATGTATTTTACTCAATGCAATAAGTAAGTCATCGAAATTTTAATTATTGATATATAAAAAATTTCTAAAAACTATTTAAATTTGGATCGTTTAAACTCTGTACATTTTCACATTTATATTGCATTTATAACCTGGGTTTCGCCTTTTGATATCTTCATATATTTAGGTAGGTACACTGATGCATATTTACGTCGACGAGTAAGTAATGTATAATATTTGGAAATGAACATTTGATATTAAAATACCCCCAGGTGACGTCATAAATAATGATCAAAATATATTTGAATTTCTATTTTTTCTCACTGTTTTTATGTGTATAATGATTCTTTTTTTAATCAGGAGATGCTCTTAAAAAATATAAGAATATGAACCAATAAATAATTTATAATATCAATTGAAGGTTCTTGATGGAATTTCAAAATAAAATTTGAACTGTTTAAACTTAGTGAGATTCCTAATGTTTTGTCATTAACGACTCTTTCACCTTTCGGTATCTTCAGGGATTCTATCACACAGCAGCAATTACTGACAGATTTATTATCAAGTCACTTTGAATCTACACAAAGAGAAATAAATTATGAACACAAGTGACCAAAATAATATTGACGAGAAAAAGGTTTTCCCTGCTAGAGCTTAAACAGAATTTTTTGGGATCAGTAATCAAACGTTTCTTTAATAATGATGTTAATGCCAGTACTACTGAACGAACGTTCAATTTGGATTCAATCGACGCTTTGGTGATACGATAATATAAAAAAAAAATATATCATAAATTCATTTATGTGACTGCACCTCGTAAATGAGAACAGGCAATAGAATATCCACTATAGGGTAGCTGTTAATTACAATATTTGTTCATAATATCGACTGCACTGATGACACTAACACACACACCAATAACCATTACACATGCAAACATTGCCTACACAAATTATGTGAACGTTGCATTCCTGTACAACATTTATTACGAATGTAAAATATATATGATTGGAATATTGGTGCATGAAGCTTACTTCGCACTAAAGAATACTCAAATTAAAATATCTGACCAGTTTTGTTGTGCCAACCTTGTGGATCTTTACCCAAATATTTATTTATGGTACAAGGGTAAGGTAAAACTATTGCTTTTTTTTTTCAATTAATATAATATTTCAGATTCATATGGATTCGTTTCTCTCAAATGACAATCATAATCTCCATTTTGTTTATCCTATATTGTACAAGATTTCTTATTATAAAAAAATATGCAGAAAATTGATAATTCGATTAAACCATTCACTGCTGAGCCACGTAAAAGATATTCCAGCACTAAATATTTAAAAAAATAATTCCGTATTTTGGTATTAAGTTTACTTGTGATGATTATCCCGAAAAAAACAGTTTATATTTCAATTAACTCATATACGAAATTTTTGCAACTTTTATAAATTTGAGTACCAACTTTGACCAACTGAGACGTTGGTAGTCAAAAGGTTAATATGAAAACTGTGACAAGATTAGTATTTCAAATTATTTTATCATAGAATCTTACTATCTATCGTCCTTTATGTTTTATATTTTTTTTAATTAACGACATGTAAATTTCACGCGTTTAGTTTGATAATTTAAAAGAGAAAGCTGTGAACTGGATACATACAATTGGATTCAACAATTCATTTTTACAGATGCTATCCTAAATATTTTCGATGATTAATCTTTGATATCAAATGGCAATTGATAACGTTGACTTTTCATTTGGCGTGTTGCTAAATGTGACACGTGTTTCACTTCTTTGAAAGGCATCTTCAGACAAACTATATCACCTGTAAGATCGACCAATCAACACTACTTCGTCACGATCTCTTCAGTTTAGTTTGCGTAAATCTATCAAAATTTGTTCCCTTCTACATTCAATCAATTCTATGCTAGGTCGTATAAAAATATTTCAAAGCAGAATAATAAAAAAAATGTTCAGCGGTGTTGATGTTGATAAAACTTATAGAGATTCTCAGAACAAATCGGGATGTTCTTTAAAACAAAATAAGTTATTGGGTAACATATTTGAGCCTATTAAACAATTGAATATGAATGTCTCAAACCAGCCTATAGTAAATGTTCAAAAATATATCAGTGTTTATTTAAATTTTAACGTTAAATCTAATTTACATATTAAAATATAGCTTGATTTGTCCATTAGATTATTCGATGCCAACATTGTTCGATTAAATTTTGAAATTCTCGTTGTTGATATATCCTTTACATTGCTCAGCAGAGAATGCGATCAGAGATCAGCCATGTAAACATTTGAGATGTCAGCATTCAAAGTGTTAATAACATTTATAGAAAATATCGTATTCAATATCACTAATTTTTAGTTACTAATTTATTTATTTGATACATACACGTTACAAAAAGCTACAAATTACAGCTTTTGAGGTGTTAACTGTCACTTCTTGATGGAAAGCCATGATATTTTATTATTTAAAATACAAAATACAAATGTATTGCTTTTGCAAAGTCGAAAATATTTAAAAAATTAACATTAAAAATTGAAAGAAAAAATATCTAGATTATACGAAATCTACTTTGATGTATTAAAGAATACTATTTGTATGATATGAACTCACTCTTGTCCACTTGAATATGTCGATATTCGAAACAATATTGTTGAAAATTGTAAATGCTCTCACTACTGACATCACCATTACCAGACTGGTTCTACATTCAAAAAAAGATCTGGAACATACAATTTGATAATATTAATGATAGCCGAATTCTCATTTTGGCCTCGTATAAGTCGAAAGAAATATGTTTAACGCAACACTCTAATCAAAACGTGATAATCCAAAAAAAATATCACATTTGAAGTTAACTTCACGCTATAACGCTGCGACAAATATGATACATAAATATGTTATATGCAGGGGTCAGAAATTGATATTCTTGTCACTTAGACGTAACTATTAATAATAATCATACTCGAAGCAAAACGTTCTATGTCCCATTAGGCAGTAAAATGTAAAACGAGCCTTAAGTTTGAAAATGTTTATTTTAATTTTTTTATCTGCCCAAGTAATTTATTTTATCGGTCACACTTAAGTTATTTTTTTATTTGGTATTTGTCAATTAAAACTAATTTAAAATTATTTTCATCACTGTACAATAAGCCGAATATTTCCGACTATTGAAGGAATAATTAGTCTGTCAATGTTTTAAGGAAAAATGAATCATTTTATCTCAACAACAAAAAGAGGTGGAATTGTATTTTTTAAAACTTAAACAAATATTTTTGACAAATAAATGTCTTTTTATAAACTCGAAAAAAAATAAACTTCTTGAATTTTACACAGTTTCAACATTTAAAATTTGCTATATTTCTTTCGACTTATACGAGGCCCAAATGAGGTTCCACTATCTTCGATAATCACTTTTAATGTGTAAACTGTCACTTTTTTAATGGAAAGGCATGATATTTAAATAATAAAAACACGTTTTTAGTTTTTAGTTTTCAACATTATATTTTATGATCAGGACCGGTTTTTCTCATCCGATCATTATCAAATCAAATATTTTTATAAATTCAAAAGAAAAATTAAACTGAATGAACTTAACTTGAATTATCCACAATTTTAGCGATTAAAATTTGATATATTTCTTTCGTCTTATATTAACCCAAAATGAGAAATCTGCCGAGTTGGTTATGTTTAATTACATATTCCTGCCTATTTATTAAGAAATCTTGGAAGTGAATTGTTTGTTTTATTCAAAAATGTAGAACCAGTCAGCCAATTGAGATGCCACCGCTGAGAAAATTATCAATGTTCAAAATATTGTAAATGTAATAAATTTGCCATATTTAATAATTAATTATCACATTTTAAAACTAGAATAATAGAATAGATAAGATGATGTATTGTGTACCCATTCTATACCGCTAGATAGATAAGAAAATATACGTATATACATAGTTCTGATGAGGGCGTAAGCCGAAGTAGCTATCAACTATATATCTTATAAATTTTACAGAATTCAAATACATTGCAATTTTTTCTCTGTATTATAAACAAATTTTAGCAAGTAAATACTTATTCAATCAATTATACGGTTTGAATATTATTTAAGTCTCGAAATCGACCAACAAATAAATGCTGTCTTTGAAGGGTTACATCGTAATGTTTCTCAAACACCACAATTACATTACGTTAAACAATGACTATATTATCAGACAAAATGGCCGATGAACAAAAAAAAATACGTCTAATTACCCAAACAATTATTCAAATTTGTCTCACGGCGGTACGAATCGAACCCCAGTCCATTTCGGACTAATGAATGATAATTAAGTCCATTAGCACCGTTCAATCATTGACCGCCATTTTGATCATTCTGGCAGATGTTATTGTATAATTATACATTGGAACACTTCACACCAATGAATGGTTAAAAATTTTCATTTGCAATAATGATAAGCTTAAAACTACAGCTAAAATATTGACAACACCATGTACTATAATATAATATACACCCATTCCTCGTTTAACACGGAAGATAAGTTCTGCTAGATCGCCGTGCTAAGCGAAATCGTGTTGAGCGAGACTAACAAATGTATGAAATAGAGGGGTTAGGTTTTTTTAGAGATATTAAGAAAAAACAGTTACGTGGGACTTATGAAATTTTTTTTGATACATATTGATACGGATAAAATACATTATTCAGTTTAGACTTACTTTATTGCAATATCAGTCGTACTCTGTCCATCTTTAAGTTGATCCAAAATTTATATTCTCCCCAGAAAAAATATGTTTCTACTAAATTTCGGTTTTGACATTATGGGTCTAAAATTTTATATGTCTTTATATCATTTAAAATTCATTATACAAATATTAAGAATATGTATTAGAAATAAGAAAGATATACCTTGAATAGTAGTGAAATTATAAGCAGTAATTATTTTTAACAGCAACGAGAGACTAAATGTCTGATATATTGTCTATATATTTCAGGTACTATTTGTTGTTTGAAATGCGCAGTTCTATTCCCGGTATGCCCTTATCGTTATTCTTAGAATTTCGCACAGCTGTGTGCACATCTATGAAACGTTGAAACATTTTTTTTTCACCGAAACTAAAACCGTGTTAAACCGAAAACGTGTTAAGCGAGGGATGGGTGTATATTAATTCGGTGGGTCAGGTCACGATTGGCTTATTAATAGCGTCAAATTTCAATTTTCGTTTTGTTTTCCATTAATTTATCTTTGATGAACAGTTTTTGCTTTGAAATAAAGTTTATTCCAAGATTGTGGAATCGGCGTTGGATTCGGAAACGTAGAGTCTGAGTTGAAGTCGTGAAAAACGATTGTTCTCAATAAAATAATTCTCGCAATGAATGAAACAGGTTATGGTGTAAAAAATATTTAATTTTGGAAATAATGTGAATACATTGTACTTTTTTTTTTATTTAACAGTACATAAAGCAAATTTTTTTTTTTTTTAAATAATAAAAACACATTTTTTTAGTACTTATTTCCACAATATATTTTTGGATCAGGACCGGTTTCGCTCATCGCGAGCATTATCAACTGATCGCTCGAACTGAAATGCTCGCGATGAACGAAGCCGGTCCTGATCAAAAAATATGTTCTGGAAATAACTACAAAAAAAATGTGTTTTTATTATTTAAAATATCATGCCTTTCCATCAAGAAGTGACAGTTAACACCTTAAAAAAAAACATAAGGCTTAGCTTAAATTTAGTTTAACCAAAGATAGAAACTTATCACTTCACGATTGACATAATAAATAGGAACACATTTCAGTAAACACTATCTCATTTGGGTTTATGATCTCTAATCAACGTGTCTGTAAAGTCGTAGACTTGAAATATAAGCGACTCCGGTATGACGAGCATTACCAAATGATTGTGTTTTATTTATTTAAATATTATTGTTATTTTTTCATTTTTTGATATCGAGTGAAGGTGCGTGATGGAAAAGATGGAATTTCAAAATCAAATTTGAATTGTTGAAATTAATTAACTCATGACTCTATTCCATACTGACATTCGTTCAGTCGTTCGTCATTTATGTTGCATACGTGTGATAGAATGCCTGAAGATGCCAAAAAACGAAACCCTGCTTGTTAGTGATAAAACATATGAAATCGTACAAAGTTTTAACAATTCAATTCAAATTAAATTAAATTTTTTTTCCACCAAAAGAGTGATAGTTTACACATTATAAATAAAACATCTCAGAATAAAATTGATTATTTTCAACACTCTTGCATTTATTGCTTCCCGCATTTTTATTTTTTTTCCATATCCCTTGAACAGTGTAGAGTAGAGGTTTTACTGCAAGTTTTAAAAAAACTTAATAAATACAAGACGTAATCGACGACCCAATAAAACATCAATATTATTTTAATAGTAGCTGCTAGCAAAAGTTAGTAACAATTATCATAGGTCATTACCTCGTGCAATACTTAGTAAATAAATATTAAGCCATTTATTTTATTTTTAACATATAATAATTATTTTGTAATAAATTTCGATATCTACTTAGAGTTTACAAAATTTCATTCATTCAAACTTTGTACATTTACACATGTTATATTGTATATATTATGTGAGATTTTTTGAAACTGTAAATGGTTCAAAAAAATAATACACCGTCTGATATTGGTCCAAAACCATGACACGTCTCTTTGGTGTCAATTTTTAGCTACATTTTAAATTTGGTTAATTCTTCTGAACACATTTCATTGTAAAGTCGTTTTGTTATGATAAATATGTTCGTTAAGGATTATTTTTCGATACTTAAACGTCATAATTTTTAATCAATAATTATTAAAAACAAGTTTACATCTTTATTTTCCATAACATATTATATGTAAATAATTCATACTGTGATTTTGATGAAAAAAGCTCCACGAGCTATAATAGAATGTTGCAATATGCAAAAAAGTGGAATATAGGTGACAAAAATATGTGGAAATGTACAACCTTTAACTGTTCAAATTTTACATAACTTAACGTTTGTATCTCTACAGAATCATATTTAAAATGTAAATAATTATTTTTTATGTCATTAATATTGGAATTTAAAAAAAAATCAATTAATTAATTGATTTAACCCATTGATGGGCACTATACCGATTATACGCACAGCAATCGCTGTCTCTCCATACGGACGACACACTAAATACATTTTATTTAACGACAAACAAATAATGATAAAAACATATCTCCATACGTTTAAACGCGTGTATATATCCAGATTATTGCTTTTCGAAATTCTCTTCTCTGTATCCAATCACATAAACACGAATCGCATTTCTCATTAAGAACATTCCCATTGCTTTTGGATTTAACCTATTCAGCGCCAACCTATTTTCGAAACATGAATAAAACTATTTTTCCTAGACAATCCTAGTTTATGAGGAATGTTTATTTTATGTGAGGGAAAAAGATTTATATACAAGAATATTAAAAAAAACACACTTATATTCTTGAATCAATTTTTCTGCGGACGCACTCTAAGTTCACAAACGAATGAATTTTACTATTTTAACAAAAATTAGTGTGTCAATTAATAATTTCTTATTAAGTCGCCATTAGGCAATGATTCTAAAATTAAATTCATATCTCATTAACTGCACTGGTACTAGTTCAAAATTTATTGATATTAAATTTCGATCACTTTTGAGTGCACAAAATATTATGTTTGTCATTTGATTTGACAAAAAATTCTTTAGATTGTATGTATACGTTATGAAAGTTATTTTTTACTTGCAGTATATCGGAAAGGCATTTATTGGAGTGTTGATTATAAACCAATAGCATTTTAAGGAAAGATTAACGATGGGCTCATAGAATTGACTGATAAATGATAAACAACTTCATTTTTATCCGAATCATAAATCAATTAATTTTAACGATTAATACGAAAAAAATAAATCGCCAATGAGAATCATTTTATAGTACCTTACCGTTGTATAATCAATACAATTTAAAAGTACATTTTGAGATATCCTTGCTTTAATAATTTGAATCCAATTTTCATGTAACTAATCTGCAATGTTGAATCCTCGCTACGTCGGGTTCTTGACGTGTTAATGCGGCAATAACATAAACAGTGGTGTAGTGGAAACGCGCCGAAGCCGTTATCGTAAAAAACTGAGTTCTTAAACAAAAAGGTCTCGGCCGTTTTTAATAAAAAGGTATGGATAAATAATAATCATAAAATAAAGATATCTCCACTCACTTGGGTAGGTGCGTTTTGAAAACCTTTCAATTGTGTAGGTATTATTATAATGCATTGACTTTGAGCTATCGGTGCGAAGATAGCGCACTTCTACCAGAAAACTGCAACAGCCGTATATTTATTTTTATCATACTTTGATTTTTTTATATGCCTAAAGAATCTTTGATTAAATTTAGTAATAGGAAATTTATTGATTTATATAAACCATTATTTATATTAGAAATGCCAACATGACCTTCTATATTACATATTATAAAATTCATTCTCTAGCCAAAATTGTACTTTTAGCTTGTATTATACCAAACATGTGTTAAGCCAATCACTGAATCAAAATAATTAGCCCATATTAGAATTTTTTTTAAAGAATTGTAAAAATTAATTACTTTATTACTAATCATGATTTTTACTAAATTTTACACGTGTTTCGCTATTTTGAGAAACATCTTCAGAGTAACTGTATCGTTAGCTAATTCATAATTAAGAAAAAATATAATATTTTCATAACTATATAATAAACCTAGATTTATTTATTTCTTACTGTTCGTGAAAAGAGCTTTGAATCTAACAATAATAGTACCAATTATCACAAAAAAATAATAAATTGATCTCGGAGGTGAGAATTGAAAATAAAATAAATTTAATTTAATAATAAGTCAATTGTTCTACTTAAAATGTTATTTAATTTTCTTTGAGAACTTACACTAGATTATTTATTTTATAAGAACTATTTTCAATTAATTCACAGTTACCAGAGGAACTCGTCGTTATACCCATCACCACCTACAACGGCTTCAAATTCTTTCTAAAATATGTATTCCACAATGTAACAACGTTATGTCTGTTTCAATTTTTAGCCAAGAATGTCCAAAGAAATTTCCTTAATACTTGGTTGCATACAATCAAGTGTGCAGAAACCTCTTTATTGTAATTTCTCTATTAATTAGACGATTAAGTATTTCTTATTTTTTAATATTAATAATTTAACTGTCTCAAGATTATTGCCTAAGCCACGGAAAATAATAGTTAAATTTCGACTCAAAATTTTGTCATACGTATTTAGTTATGTAAAACAAAACAATATATTAACATTACAGTTTTATAACCAAGAGTTTTGGTCGCTGTCATTACGTGAATATTTTCACTGAGCATAACAAGTTTTGATCTTTTATATAACACATATCGACGAAAATATAATTCATCATCTAATTAAATTATTATTGGTGCAAGTTGGAAGATGTAACATTAATACACTTGTGTAGCGAGTTATCGGTCGAGAGTTGTACATTTTTACTCAGACGTGTCATAAATACGAAATATATGGGGGTTGGATCGTTTTCTCAAAGAAGAAAGGTAATTTTAATAAAAATTAACTATGTCATATCTTCACATTAATACAAAATTTAAGATGCGATGTTATTATCATTGTGAATCGTAGGATGATATTATATTTTCGTATGCGCTTTTGAAATGCTATAAACACTGCTTAATATTTTAGATGTTATATTACAATACATATTTTTCACAAAAACCAAACATTTTACATTAAACACATTATTTATGTCGATGAATCTTAAGTCAAAGCGACACTAATGCCAATCTATATTATTAATTTACCAAAATTTAGAGCCTAAGATATTTTTTTTCTTGCATTGTTTTCTCTCATTAGGTGGTCAATACTCAACCATTCAAAGTGTATTTCTTTATTGATAAAAAATGTTATGTAATAAATAACAATTTTTAAATTCAAGTTCAAGTTTCGGCAAAGTTCATCGTCAGAACTGTCCGCTGCGAAAATAGCTAACATATGCAACAGTATCGAAAAATATTCTCGTGCAAATAAAACGCACTGCAATAAAAATCCATTTTTTAAATTCAATATTCAGTCAAATGGTACAATATATGTACGATCGGGATTCACACATTACTGACTGATCAGTTTATAATGCTCGCGATGAGAGAAACCGGTCCTGATCATAAAAATATTCAATTCGTGAATATTACTAAAAATATATGTTTTTCATATTCAAGTGGCACTACTTCTACATAATAATGTAAAGATATCAAAATAAATACGTCAGCTTTAAATTGTTTGATAGCTGTTTCGACTACATGCCATGGCCTTAACTATTTCACACAATTATTTAATAGACACGTAAAGTAACGTCTCTAGAAATCAATCAGCAAATTTAAAAATAAACGTTAAAAGTGGCATAACTTCAATACAACAATGTACAGATATCAAATTTCATACGTCAGCATTAAATTGTTTGATAGCTGTTTCAACTTCACGCCATGGCTTTCAAATATGTCGAACAATTATTAAATATACACGTAAAATAACTTTTCAGAAAATTAATCAGCGAATATAAAAATACACGTTAAAAATCTTTGCAAACTTTGTGTTAAAATATTTGTTTGGTCACGTATGTTTTTTTAAGTAGATTGTCACGGAGTTCCACTATATAAATGACATGTTTTATGCCTTAGTTACTGTCAATCATGTCTTTTACTTGAAATTCTTGTATTATTTCATTCCACAACCCCATATGAATATATAAAACAGCAAAACTCAAGAATAGCCTCGACAAGGAAACAATTTGAAAATATCAATAACACACAAACGAAGAGCCTATTTTTTTGGTTAATATTTCAACATTTTTATGAGCGACAGTTATTACTGTTTATTACTACCCTTATATTATTTCATCCCTTTGCGGCGATGCCCAATGCCATCATGTTATCTATAGGTCGATATAATAGCGGAATACCCTCGAAGTTTCTTTGAATTTCATCCAATTTATTAGAGAATATCGTTATTGAAATATTTGTTATTAAAAATGCTATTCAGTTTTTTGTTGACTATAATAACGCATAACTTGTACGCTTTGCCTCGTAGAGATATATTCTAAGTTTTTAACATTTCTTTCCGTATGATAAAAAGTTGAAAAAGCTCAATACTCGACTAATTATTGAATTGAAATTTTGAAACCGTTGTGAATGTTACGGTAATAAACGCAAGATGACTTAATCCATACAGCAAAAAAAATACACGAGGCACAAAAAGGTTTCTTTGATGAAATTTGAATTGTTTTAACTTTGTACGATTCCTTCCAATATTTATTGTAAAACACTTTCAAAAATGACTAATTAACAAGATTAATCGTAAGTGAAAATTATCACAGGAATCGTGTTAATTATTATTAAATTTCCTTTAGCTTCCGTTTAGTTCTCGCCTTGTGGTTTGTGTTTTCTTTTAATAAATACCTTTGGTATATAGAATACGGTAACTGTTTATTGTGCGTCAGTTCTGTTGCTTCCGTGAAATACTATAGAATGCATGAAGATGCCGAAAGGCGAAACCCGGGTCGTTAGAGACAAAACATGTGGAATCGTACAAAGTTTCAACAACTCAAATTTGATATTGTAATTCCATCAAGCACCTTCGGTCGATATCATAAAATTGTGTATCTTCAATGGTTTTGATCGGAAATAAAATTATTATGCAGCCTACGAAAATTAAATAAACAGTGATTTATTTTCGAAATTTAGTAATGACTTTGTAAGTTTTTTGCTAAGTCCAATAATTTGGTGCATTTTTAAATAATATCAACAAATTTTCCGTTCTGTTTATTTACTCTTTTCTAATGTTTTTCAACCTTAAAAGTGATTGAGTGATAGTCAAAAAATTGTGCATTTTATACCAAATAACCACATCATATAATCAAACTTATGAAGTATATCTTAAATCTTTAAAGGACAAATGTATATGATATGTTTTATTTATTTTATACTAGTGAATTTACGGCATGATTTACAATTCCAATCACACAAATTGAACTAATAAAACTATTTTACTAATAGTTTAGTCGTAAATTGAATTTATTTTAAGAATAGTCAATGGTTTGCAAAATGTCATTAGAAAATCATAACCTCAAAGTTTTTCAAAACAATTTTGCAATGGTGGTACTTTTATTACATATTTTAAAAAAATACCAATAGTCCTAGATTAGATTAAAATTAATCGAATTGGGTGAGTATTTGTAAAAAAGTTTTCATTTACTTAAAAGTGTATTCCAAAATCAAGTTTATGAACAGTTGACAATATGCAAAGTGTCATTCTCAAAGTGTGACATGGTTGATATTTTTGTAAGATTTTTTTGAATGGTTATAAAACTTTTCAGATATGTTGGCATGTGGTTGTATTTCTCTAAAAAGCTTAGCGAGGGTAGAAAGATGATATTTTGAAAGTTTCAAACATTTCCTATCCTTAATATAGCAACACATTAAGGACAAATATACACATATATTATTCTATTTTGTAATACGTTGTTTGTAACGGTAACTGAATCGAATTGAAATTTATAAAAAAAACACATTGACCGCCACTTTTAAAGCAAATTCCATCCCAATTATTGCAAGAGTTCGTTCCCTTTATTATTGTCATGTTAAATAATCTATATGGCATCGCTGTTGATATTAATGATTCTTTGTTCCCATGGAGGCACAGGTACGTAAACCTGCGTCTACCTGTATGCGCTATTACCAACCACGAACCCACTCATCCGTCGTCTTTGATTTGCTGGCGATAAGAGCACAAGTGAAGTAGCAGACTGCCACAGAGGAAGTCTGTCATTAAAATGTCATTTTTGCCTCTTTTATCGTCAACAATAATTATTAGTTGATCCATAGTTGCGGAACTGTCGCACGGACATATCTGGCGACAGCGACAAATCAAAACTACGCAAGCACCATTTTGCCAAATAGCATCGCAGAATGTAACAGCAGAAAATGAATTATGGAGGCATTATATTGAAAATTAATTAACGCTCCGTACGCTTAGAATACTCACATTTCACATTTCTTTTCAAATTATAACAACTAAATTCCTTTCTTTTAAAGAAATTTCTCAAGATAGGATAAGTTAAAATAAAAACATATTTTTAATACAGGTTATCTTCGACTTACAACCGAGAAACGTTCTTGGATTTTGATCGTAAGCCGAATTGGTCGTAAGTCAAATTTCATATAAAGTATGCATGTATAATACTTACATATTAAAATAAAACATCTGTATTTATTCATATTTTTTTATTGCTAAATTTATAATTAATTATTAATACGAAATAAAATATTTACATCATTAATATTTAAGATCTTTCGTCATCTGTACTTATGTAAGGGCAATCCATTGGCTCATCATCAGTAGTGGAAGAAGAAGCAGTAGTAGTCCTTAAAAAAACCATATCCAATTTTAGTTGAGTTGCTTGCTGTTTTTTTCCCAGTAATGCAATTTTTAAAAAAATGCTATTTTTTTCGTTGTAAGTGCGAATAGTCGTAAGTCGAACCGTCGTAAGTCAAGGGCTACCCGTACTGTGTTAAGTGCTATTTATAGAATATATTTTATGACCAGGACTGTTTTCGCTAATCGCGAGAATTATCAACTCATATTATTACTTAAAAAACTGAACATTAGTTCTTCCTGAAAAGTCAAAAATTTATAAAAATAAAAACACAATTCTTCGCACTATTAACATAATTTTTATACTTTTAGAATCTCGATTGATTTTGCTTATCTCAACTGATGATTATTTGATAATGCTTGCTAGTATCGAAACTAGTCTTAATCATAAAATTTATATTGTAGAAATGATACTAAAATATGCATTTGTATTATCTAAAACATGTACGCAAGTCCAAACATACTTGCCATAAATAGCAACGTAGTTTAACTGACCATAAAAAAATCGATTAACTATACTGATCGTTGCTTGATTTTGTAATTTTATTTTAATAAAATATTTTGTTTAATATTGGCAAAGTGTAGTCCTGTCGGCTTTTGATTTTCAACGTCTCATATATTATACTTCAAGTTAAAAGCACACTTAGCAGTCGATTGCTCATCCCAAAAACGATTTAATACAGATAAATAAACACGCTAAAAAAATATTTTCTCAAAAAAAAAAAAAACACATTTAAACATAAAATGTAGCTTATAACAGTTTTTCGCTATACTCACATTACATTTATTTTAATATGAAATAAGTATGTATATGTGAAATTCTTCTTAGAAAATATTATTTTTGTATACGGTATACGATAAACAATATTGTGATTTCAATTATGTATTGGTAAGGTAATAAGACTATTGTACTAGATGTAATGAAAGTGTATTTCAAATATTTTCATTATTTTTCTTTAGTCAAGCAAGAGTAACATATGAAATATTGCATGTAAATAAGAAATTATTTCCATGACTTCTGAAATAATATTGATTAAATTTAGATTGAAAAACATTTGACATTCTCAATTTAAATCATTTAAAAGAGTGTAAACATCATACTAAATCATTTTTAAGGTGTTAACTGTCACTCTTGATGGAAATGCATAATATTTTAAATAATAAAAGCACATTTCTTAGCACTTATTTCTACAATATAATATATGATCATTTGATAATGCTCGCAATGAGCGAAACAGGTCCTGAACTTACTTAAAAATGTGTTTTTATAATTTAAATTTAATTACGGTGTCTTAAAATCTGAAAAACATTTAAGCAGACAGGCATTTTGACGCAGACAGGCAAATTAGTTATTATTTTTGATATCGACTGAAGGTGCTTGATGAAGTTTCAATATCAAATGTAAATTGTTACAACTTTGTACTGTTCTACATGTTTTGTCACTAACGACCTGGGTTTCGCCTTTCGGCATCTTTAGGCATTCCGTCACGCCGATGCAACAGAACTGAGTTCTCTGAACTCAAATTAAATTTCGTTAATTGAATTCATTCATAAATGCTTTAGAAATTGAGCCTTCGAATCAAAACTTATTATTTAAAATATCATAACTCAATCATTTCAGCAATGGTATATCATTGCATCCTTTTTTAATTGTTGATTCTTAAGACAGTCTAAATTTGACATTGGAACATTAAATAATTGTAAGTTATGTGTACTTATTTTATATCACAGGATAGAAAAGGTTAATGTAACAGTGTCCAAAAAAATCGCTTTACATACAGAGAGTTGCTGGTTTGACGGATAGGCAAATTAGATTTTAAATATTTTTTTATCTCAATTTTGCCTTTCATATTTCATATCTCAATTTACACTAAGAATTAGGTATTGGTATATGATTGTGTACTCAAAACCATCAGAAATCTTGACCAGACCGTCTCAATTACGTTAACTAATAACGACATAACCGAAAATGTAATATAACATTCGTGATTCATTTGTGGGCGTGAATGAATATGTAAAAACTTTTATAAGGCATCCGACAAAGCCTTAAATAACTGCAAAAGTGTACATTCAATAAAGTTTACAATCGGAACATCCCTTATAACATTCCAGAACAAGTCACAAATCAACCCCCACCCCCTTTTTACGACCGCCCAGCGTCTTAATGCACCCCCTATATCCGTCCACCCCTTTCAGCATCGTTCGGCGCGCCTTATGCTAATATTCGAAAATATTGCAACCCTTTTGGCGACCACCCCATAACAGGAATGGACAACCTTGATTGATTATGGGTTTTTTTTTTAAACTAAGTTTTTATCGCCCCAAAATACAAAACTAACGTAAAATGTAATCTTTTGATTTCTTTCTAACCAGTAAATTTTAAACTTCTAAATGGATACCAATTTATATTTATTGCTATTGCCATACTGTTTGTACAACAGAAAGTGTTTTTTTCGTTAAAAAAAAACACTAAATTGATTCCAACTAAAAAGAGTTTAATTTTGTTATGTTTTTGCAAAATTTATTTTTTTATGTACGTAATATTAAAAATCAACCAACCAATTCTGTCAAATTGTTCTTTGAATTTTATTTTCAAAATAGTCTAATCAAAAAAGTAGTTGTAGTCGCTCGTTTTTCACGACTTGAACTCCACAGACGATATTAATACTTAAAAATCGTTTCTTTATTTGAATCAACAATAGAAACCAATAATTCTACAAATATAATAAATAAGAAAAAAATATTTACGCCATTAATATGATGGTTGCGTTTAACTGTTCTAGACTAACGAACGTACAAAACAGCATATCGGGGAGGTTTTTCCCATCCCTTAGATGCTGAAATTCATTGTTCAAGACTCGCGGTGTTAACCCTTTCGTAGATAAATCTCTGAAAGGGAAACCATTTGGTGTTTTCTGCGATCCGCCACCCCGCGCGAGGGGGTTGGATTTCGGCGGGGGTTTTTGAATAATTTGAATATCGAACGTCTGTTTTGTTCTCTCCTAATGTCTTCTGGTGTCTGATTTCGGAGATTTCATTATTATTGTGATTTGGATATCTATTGAAATAACGGAGAGGATATTTTAATATCTGTTCGAAATAAAGCAACCAAATGGCTATTTATGTTTTTCAGTGTTCAGTAAATTTTATGAATTTTTTCACCGTATTTTATCTCAGCTCGGCCGTATGTTCAATATTAAGTTTATACAATTTTCAATATCAGCCAGAGGCTTCCAAAGAAAAAAATGACGATTATTAGAAAATGATTATAAGTAAGGTTTACAAATCAAAAATTTATTTAACTATCAATTTAATATTAGAACATTCCATAATTTACGTTTGAATAAGATTGTTTTGTGGAAATTCGACCTTAGACCACCTGATCGAAATGTGGAAATAAGACCATCAGTGACTAAATTTTCTCGTCAACTTTAAGGTGTTAACTGTCACGGTAAAAAGGCATTACATTTCAAATAAACATAGTTCAGTACTATTTTCACAATTTAATAAATTACTGATCAGTTTCCCTCATCGGAAGCATTATATCAACTACATTCGCTTTTGATTTACTAATTACTTAAATACAAAAAATACAATGAATAATTGCATTTTCATTATGTTTTATTTATTATATCAGGATCGGTTTCGCTCCTCGTGAACATCATCAACCGTTATAAGACAAGCAAAATCAAGGCTAACCTTATTCTTGTCAATGAATATTTCGCAACCATATCTTAACTCGAATGAAAGTTTATTTATTTTTGTTTGTTTGCAAATTAGTAATACAATATTATTACTTGACGATGCTTGCGACAAGCGAAACCGGTATATAAATTTATTAAAGTAGAAATAGCATACATACTTTTTTTTATTTATTTACAATATAATGTCTTTCATCGTGACCTTACAAGTTATAAGTCAATATAACATTTAAATTTGTGATCTTGTACATGACGTTTTTCATTCATGAGTTGATTTTAAGTAATTTATAAAAAAAGACTTAGCGGGTTTATTTGTTGTTGGCATTAACTGTAACATCAAATATTGTTTTTTTAAACACTGAAATAAAAAAATATGAGTTCAAAGTGACCTTATTTATCTGAAGATCACAAAACGTACAAGAAAAAATCTATCGAAATTTTACAAAATGAATGGTTAAATTATGATATTACAATCAATCATGAAATACCGTCGATCAATTTTTATAATTGCATTGAAAACAATTGAAAAAAATCAATTATAAATAGTTTCGGTTTTCTTAATTGCTCATTTAATATCATAAGAGCATATTTAGTATCCGTTAATTGCCTATCGCCTTATTACAAGAATTCTGTAGCTTCATCATAGTAGGCGTGAGCTTTTCCATGATGCGCAGCTTTCATTTTCAGAGCTTTCAAAAATATTGTATACATTAAGTTT
Source organism: Himalopsyche japonica (assembly GCA_028555115.1). Classification (NCBI taxonomy): domain Eukaryota; kingdom Metazoa; phylum Arthropoda; class Insecta; order Trichoptera; family Rhyacophilidae; genus Himalopsyche; species Himalopsyche japonica. The sequence continues at coordinate 112,974 of JAHFWJ010000345.1, forward strand.
TATTCAAACCCATAAAACTACGATTCATATTATGCAAAGTTCTTCATTCGAAGCTTATAAGGATAGAATATGATTATTGCTAAGTTTTTCCAAATTTTGATGATTGAATATTCAAGAAGGAATTTAAAAATTATCGAATAATTAAAGGCGTAACCGGAACGATGCTTAGAACAGTTGGGTGATTTGACAGGAATTCAAGAAAACTTTTTGATATAACAGCATTATTCTTACACGTCTGATGACAATATGACCAAAATATTTGATATTAATGAATATTCGGGTTTCGCCTTTCGGCATCTTCTGGAATTCTATCACTCGGATGAAAAATAAATAATAAAACCAGGGTATTTAATGACAAAACATGTGGAATTGTACAGTTTCAACAATTCAAATTAAAAATTGAAATTACACCAAACACCTTCAGTCGACATCAAAAATTACATAATTTTAATAATTTAAATAAAAAACAAAAACAAAATATTTTATTATTAGGACCGACTTGGCTCATCGTGAGCATCATCACTTGATGAGCGAAACCGGTACAGATTATAAAATACATTGTGAAAATAGTACTAAAATCTGTTTTTAGAATAAGTGACAGTTAACACCTCAAAAATGAACAGTAATTGTGACACAAAATATAACGATTAATTGCAATTGTATGTTTGAGAAGTTTTGGTACGAAATGTAAAGCCGGCATCTTCGTTTATTGTTCAATTCCACATACACACTTGTGTGAGCTGTGCTTTAATCTTACAGATATCGGAATTCTGAAAACAAAGGGTGATTTTCTTCAATTAATTATATTTAATACCCCACTAGGAAATGCAAGGGTATAGGACAGTGTTTTTTTTTAATTTTACTGCACCAATAAATTAATCGACAGTGAGAAAAAATTTACATCATAGGATTCTGTTAGTATAAAATAACTAATCTATTCACATTATTTCATGGCTTAAATCAGTACGTTCCAGTTGAGCGTTATAATAAATATATTAAAGATGTGCCATCAGACAATAGTAAAATACTGTTTGCCTGTTTCAAATATTTCTTCACTTTTTAGCAAATCTTCCATCACTATTCAGACAAATAAATAGTTTCAAACTTAAAGAAGTATATAGCAATGTGTTTTAGTTCTACAACATTTTTAATGTATATATTGTAGTTGATAGCTATTTTGGCTTACTCCCTCATCAGAGCTGTGTCTAAACGTACATTTACTTATCTATATATAGCGGTGTAGAAAATTTACACAATACATCTTCTCTTCTGTTCTTATATCCTTACTTTATATTGTGATAATAAATTATTAAATGAGTTTATGCATTTCTCTAAGGAGAGAAAATTTAGGTTTTTTTTTGGAATTAACGTAAATAGTGAATAAGTATTATTCTTTGTTAAAAATTGATTTGTTAAAAAAATGCATTATCCTTCTGTAATGGTATGAGAAGCGGTGATAGATTTATATTTGTTTGTTCATGAAAAATGTCATTGAATTGCTTATATCTATTGATTTCTGATCATTACAATTCATTTGGCTATTTAACCCTATTACAGTTGGCATCTCAACTTTTGAGACGGCTTATTGCAACGTGTTGACAGTCACACCTAAAAGCTGTCGACATTATAAAGAAATCGCTTTATAATTATTTTTTTATATTACAAAATAACCTGATATATTCAGGTAATCTCCTTAAGTGGGTTTTAGCCCTATACAACTATACGAATTCGTAGAATATTTTTTTTTTGTATAAATTTCTTCAGACTGGCTCAGCAGATAACAGGTTAAATATATAGGACACATTTAAAAAACATTTATAAATATTTAGTTAAAATAAACAAATATATATATTTGTGTTTATCTTAAGCTACAATTTTGATTGGATCTAATTATATCCATTTAATTATCGTAGGTGTGTTATATTTTTATAATTTAAATGAATAAAATCAGACTGTATATAAATACACTTGATACATTAAATTTTCTTTATCTCGCAATAGACACCTACGAGGGGGGCACAGAATCTGCACCACCACACAGCCCCCTTTAAAACAAATAATAGCACTGAGTCTCATATGCGAACCTCCCCCCACTCCATCCACGCCGTGTGCAGTAGCAGCGAATGTCGCCGAACACACCAAGGGATTTCGCTAATGGCCCTGATTATGTGTACTCAACACTCTTAGAAGCATTCTACTAAGCAGACAATTTAATAGTATTGTTCATTGTACTATAATATATATTTTTTAAATTATTTAACTATATATTTTCATAATAACAAAAAAACTACTCAATAATCACAATTGTATAATAAATAACACGATGGAAAAAATAGCAATGTATTTTAGTTCTACAAAATTATTATTTTTTAAGACATAGTTGATCGCTACTTCGGCTCACGCCATCGTCAGAACTATGCGTAAACAAACATTTGCTTATCTATATATATCTGTATAGAAATGGTTCACAATACATCTTCTCTTCTGTTTTAACGACCTAGCTTGTTTCTTGCTCGCAATAAAACTAAAAATTGTAAATGAAACTAAAAAGGCGGCTATATCAATAAGTATACATATGGCACGGAAATGGTACATTATGGAAACAAGACGGCACCCCGTAGCGGGTTAAGCAATGGCGATCGATATATATATTGGTTTGTTCGTTAAACATCTTTTGTGATAGTTGATATCTATTGATTTCCAGCTGTTTTAAAGCCGTCATCTTGCGACCTTTATTACAATGATGCAAACACTTTGAGTTTGAATTTATAGTACGCGATTCCTTTATAACGTGATTGGCGAATTGCGAGTCTGTTTTTTTACTGTTTAATGATCTTACATAAATATATATAATTTGTATAATATTAGCGTTTCATTAACAATGTCAATTACGCGAAATATTTCGTGTATTGTGATCATTATTGATTGATGAACGAATGTAGACTAATATCATTAAATGTTGGACTAAATTTAGGGCTTTCAAGTCGTTGAAAACGTACGACCAAAAACACAACTCCAACTCCCAGTCAGACATTGACCGACAACACATGTATTATATTTAAGATATTTTTCAAAATCGTATAATCGAAATAGCATTCGGCGTCGTTCGTTTCAAACTACTTCACAGCCGTGTATTCACAGCACATATATTTTTTAATACAATAAATACAACACGATGGAAAAAAACTCGTTCTGACGATGGCGTAAGCCGAAATAGCTATCAACTACATCTTTAAAATTTTGTAGAACTAAAATACACTGCTGTTTTTTCACCGTGTTATAATGGAGTTCTACCAAGTAAATATAAATTAAATAAATACATGCTCATATACGAGTAACAGTGGAATCCATCAAGCTTTTAGTGCTAGCTCAATTCTAGTTCTGGTTCCGATGATTGTGTAAACCGAAATAGCTATCAAATGTAACAACTTTAAGTTTTATAGAACCGAAATACATTGCTATTTTTCACTGTGTTATAATGGAGTTATTCCAAGAAAATGGCTATTACATCGATAATTACTTAGAAGACGATTCTAGATAGTCAAACGTTTATCATTATCAATGCTCACGGCTAGGAAAACCGATGTTAATCATAAAAAATTTAAATACTATAAGCTATCGAATAGTACTTAACGTTGTATTTCATTATTTAAAAATAATACATTTTTACCAAGTCAACACCTAAAAATATGTTACTAATAGTAAACAATTTAAGCAGTCTTTAGCAAAACCTCGATACTCATATACTCGATACTCTCAAATAATTTAAATATTTATTATTCACAATACTTATTCGTTACAAAGACAGTAGGCAAAAACTTTATATCAATACATCATAATTTACAGTCATATCGAATATTTCTTAATGAAACATCACAGGGACACTTGGATGTTTAAGGAATTGGTTTCCGCAGTCTGTCCCGCCCTTCGGTGATAATATATGCCCACAATGCTTCTCGACTTTTCAACGCCCTAATAAACCGCCCACAGATAATAAAGACAGGGGTCGTCGATTATTTTACGAGTTTTTCTCAATGAAAGTTACACAGAGAATTTCTGATAATGATTACAAAAAATACATAATGATGAATTGAGAAATATTGCTAACAAATATTGTTTTATAAATGGAGCTTTCTTCACGACGCTTTCAAACCGTCGCAGTTTTATTTTCAAGGGTTGTAATCGAACATTTTCAATCTATTATATTCTCTGCTGAGCCAAATTATAGAAATTTTAACACTGAATATTTCAATAATCAATTCAGTACTGTCGATGTTCAACAAAGTTAGTAAGATAATCATTACGCAAATCAAGTTTTGTTTCAATATAAAATGTTTATATACACGAAAGTTTTGGCACTGTTATATTTTTGAAGATCAACAATCAACCTGCTGTAATCTGCTGTCACAGTTTAGACGTTACTAGTCAATAGGTTAAAATATGTGAAAACTGATGGTAACCTAATATAAACCATAAGGCATTCATAAGATATTATTAAGTCAATAAAAATTTCAATCAATTACTGTATTTAAATGATTTTTCAATTAAAATGATATTTTCTTTCATCTATGTATTAAGTTTCAAAATATTCTTTTACCAAACATTGATATCATTTTTTCATCCACATGTCTTATTAAGCATAAATACGATAATAAATAAAATCAAATAAATTAATAAAATGATTGATACTATTAACCACGCGATCATGGAAATATGCGTGAAAAATAATAGTAATTTCGGACGATAACGCTAAAACTCGTGATTCTCGTTACGTGAAATTCTTTAAAATGATTTTAAAGACGATGTAAAATTCCAGGCAATCACGCAAATACGCGTGAATAAACCAGAAAACCTTTGTTTTCAATATTTACCTAATATTTACAGACTGTTTCAAAAAATCTCCTGGGAAGCGGTTAATTAATTATGATCAATCGAACAGCTTTTTGTATTGTTGCAGCAGTGGCGTTATTAGCTGATCTACATCTATCCTATCATACTACTATATATAGCTTTACATATAGAGAGGGAGAAAAATATTTTTTTTATATTATAGTCGACGTAATTAACAATCTTAATGGGTAGAAAAAAGCGTTAAATATTACTTTATTGGAGTTAAGTATTATGCGAAAATATGATAAGAAAATGAATATACTATCTTTTTTATTAATTTTTTATTAGTTTGTATGAATTATTAAAAATAAAGGCGTCTCCGTATCCCTGTCGTGTTAATGCACTAAGAAAGGGGTAAGACGAGTAATTTACGCCCGTTTTTTTACAAAACCCACCCCTCGCCTGCACTGGCGGGGTTTTATCGTCGCACAAGTATTTGCATCTGGTATTATAAGTTATTGTTTATTCCAAAAGACTGGGGATAACAATTTTAATGGTTTTAGTTAGAAATTAGCTGATTTTCTTACGAAAAATATTAATCGCTATGTTTACAAGAATGGCTTAATTCACGACAGCTGATGGATAATGGATTAATAAATGAATATATTTTTATTTATTCGATGCATTTTTTATGCACAATAAAAATATTAATTTTACAATTTAGAACAGGTTTATGAACAAATAAATCAGGCAATAAAGCAAGCTCAGGCAAAATGTATTTTAGTATATTAAAAAAAAATCGGTCTTCTCACTCTCGTTTACGTAGAATACTTCGACATCCGAAACAATACTGCTGAATATTGTATATACAATTACCATTGGCATCCCCATTGGTAGACTGGTTCTAAACTTTATTAAAACAAACAACTCATGTCGACAACGCATATACGAAATATTATATCTTGGTAATACATGTTGAGTTTTGTGTTAATCGAAAGAAACATCCAAAACATTTATTTTTTGAAACTCTTCTTCTTCGGCATCACACTTTCGACATCTTCAGATATTCTATGACGTTTTTCGAAATCTTCTTTATACACGAAGGTTCTGCAGATATATTAGGCGTTGTAGCGCCGGTCACAGTACAGAAATTATGAAATAATCAGTACTAAATAAATAGTTAATAACCCAATATTAAAGTTTGGAAATGCCTTTAAAATTTTCGATCGATTCGTTTGAATTTATAAATTATTTTGAAAAACATTAACACATCAATTTACCACCCATATTCTAAAGTAAAAAAATACGCATAAACAATAATTCAATTATATTTGAATAAATTAATCGTTGTGATAGACTTAGGAAGTAACAAAATCCAACAAAAATGATTTTATCTTTTTTATTTTTTTAATCACATATATCAGTAAAAAATATCTTAATTTTTATTTGAATATTAATTACGCATTTTCCATTCAAACCCGCAGCGTTAATTATACTAGTAAACCAAAAACAACGGAATTGATACTTAAGCAAAATTCTTTTTAAATGACATAAAATATATTTCGATGTCCTCGTGCAATAAAAGTAACATTTAAAAGTTGTTTGTAAAATATTCTCACAAATAATGACGAGATCAATATCTTTTCTTCGTAGAGACATCATAATCGAAGAATGAAAATTAAATGACTTTTGCTTTAATTTATAAATTATATATATAATATGTTTTGATTTTATGATTGTCATTAACAAAAAAAATATATAATTCACAACTTATATAAAAACAAATCTGTTTATATTCAGGTATAAAATTAACAACTTAATTTAAAAAGCTAAAACTATCAATAATTTATCTCTAATAATACCATTGATTTTTCTGTATCAATTCTAAAACAATATACACGTAGATCGAATTTAATGTGTTAACTGACGAAAGACATCATTTTAATATTATTATTCGGCTTTAATATATTTAGACTTATAATTTTGATAACGAATTAAAATTTTTAGGCCTTTGTACGAACCCACATATTTTGTCCTTAACGACCTAGGTTTTACCTTTCGATTTCTTTAGGCATTTCTATCACACCGGTCGCCCATAACTAAACATGTTAAATCGTACTAAGTTTCAACAATTCAAATTTGATATTAAAATTCCACCAAGAATCTTCATTCGACATCGTAAATGATTACAAAATTTTGCTAAGAATTCATCGATATCTTATTTGTAAACTATTTTACATAGCACGTAAATGTATTTTATAATTAACTGTCAATCGTTTTTTCAGTTCTTATAACTTTGATTTGATTTTGTATGACTGCCAATTTTTAACTCAAAATTGTGTAGACATAGAATTATTCTCAATTATATAATTATCACAATGATTAAAACTATTTATAATCAAAAAATATATTATATTTTGGATATAGTTTAATAAATTGTCATTTTATTATTGTATTTAACAGTACATAACCCCAAGCTAAAATTTAGTTTCACCATAGATAGATACTTAACACATCACGTTGAACATAATAAATATGAACACATTTAAATAACACGGTGAAAAAATAGCAATGTATTTTAGTTCTACAAAATTATTTTTAACAAATATAGTTGATAGCTACTACTACTAGTACTAGTTATAGTTCTGTAACTAGTAGTAATAGTTCTGACGATGGCATGAGCCGAAATAGATATCAACCATATTTGTTTAAAATAATTTTGTAGAACTAAAATACATTGCTATTTTTTCACCGTGTTATAATGGAGTTCTACCAAGTGAATGCCAATTCAATCAATACATTTAAATAACCATTATTATCTCATTGGTGCATTCGAAGTCTTGAAATACGAGCGTCTCCGACTGTTTAAATAATATAAGAGATTTTGGAAAATATCTCAATGAACCATTTATCGGTTCGGTCGCCTATTGAAAAAATGAAACATATTTTAGTCGGAGATGTGTTTTTTAACGATTTCACAGCCCTGGTTACCAAGGGTCGTCTAATGTAACGAAATTCTCTCATGTACTATCATATTCAAAAAACGTATTTTTACGTAGAATAAAAAGCGTTATTTTTTTTTAAATTAGTTAATAAAGATTCCATGAACAGTGAAGCGCGAATAATAAAATTCATAACATAAAAATTCAACAATAATAAAAAGTAATATATAAAACATACCATTGCTTTTAATTACAGAGAGAAAATCATAATATTTGAATTGATTCAAATGCGCGCCCAGAATATTAAAAGTGTATCAAATCACTTAAAAAAATAATTAAATACAACACGAAAAAATCTCCTTTGTTCTCCGCTACCAAATAAGTAAAAATTAAGCGTGTTACGGTATAACGGAGTTGCCAGTAACTGATTCAGAAAAATAGATAATTTTTTGATGTACATAGACAATAAAACTCCTCACACAAAGAAATAGAAGATGCTTGTCTCTTTAATTGATGGCTCCATTTAAAAAAAATTTGAACCGCTAAGAATTAGTGTAATTTTGTTTTTTTTTTCAAATCTAAATTTAAAATTAAAATTACTAGAGTCAGACGGCGCATGTTAACCTTGTTATTATTATTTTTGTTTTTTATTGTACCTATTATTTGATCAAAAGTTTTACAATGGATTGTACATATATTATTCTTCGAGTCGACTCGAAAAAAATTCAAGTACGCCATTGTGCTCAGTTTTTTTAAATTTAAATAATAAATTTCCCATCATTAATAATACTACATCAATTGACAAAAAAGACAGGATTTCAATGTTTGAATGTTAAGAATAAAAGACTTTTTGATTCTACGTCAATTATATATTATATTGATCGATATTTCGGTATCACGCCATCACCTGTACACGCGTCACGGATTCGTCTACCACGCATTCAATTTTGACAAATTCTAACGATTTTTAAATGTCCAGATCAACTTTAAGAAAAAGAAGCATACTGACGACCATAAGATCTTTAGATCAGTCATACTAAACCTTTTTTTTGAATAGGACCACATTAATATATAACATTTGCTACGTACACAACCCAAACCGTTATAAACAATAATGAAAATATCATAATTTATAATATCCACTGAAAGTGAATAATAGAATTTCAATTGTTGAAACATTGAACGATTCTTTTTGATTTATTACTAACGACACGGATTTCGCATTTTGGCATCATCAAACCAATAGTTCGATAAAAATATTTTTGATCTCTGACATGAATAATTAGTTACTATAATTGTACGACATGTTTTAAAGATCAAATGTTATTGGAAATATATGCTTTACGCATGTAGAGAAAATTGTTGAAATGAAAGTCGTACTGGGTGTTTAAAGGTAAATGTCACGTTATTCATGTTTTGTTTTATTTTCTCAGTGATTTTTTTTTTAATTTTTTAATTTACTTATGATTAATTTATGATATCAACTGAAGGTGCTTGATGGAATTTTAATATCAAATCTTAGCTGTTACACCTTTGTACGATTCCACATGTTCCACCACTAACGACACCTTTTTTTCGATTTGTCACTAATGAATATTATCATGAGCGATTGTGGTAATTTTTATTACATTGCTGTTTAGTTTACATCAGTTCTGTTGCATCCGTGTGATAGAATACCTGAAGATGCCGAAAGGCGAAACCCGGGTTGTTAGTGATAAAACATGTGGAATCGTACAATGTTGTAACATTTCAGATTTTGTTTATTTATGATTATTTTTGACTCTTTATTTTGATTTGTATTTTTATAACATCTATATCATCATCATCATCATCATCAGCCGGGGTCGATCCACTGCTGGATGAAGGCCTCCCCCTGTTTTTTTTTTTTTTTTTTCAGGGGGGGTTTGGACATAGCAACACCACGCTGCCCAGGCGGGATGGTGTTCGGTTTTCTGTCTGGGTTTTCCTTCCCATATAACATCTATATAAATTGTCATAATTATGTAGAATTTGATTTGAGCACATGATAAAAATTCATTTATGATACATAATGATCCCCAAGGTAACAGTTGGAAGCAAATAGTATAGCATTTAAAAATGCAGCCAAAAATTTAAATGTTGACGAAATTAGAGATTAGCTGCTACGGATAGCAAGCAATGATTGTATGACTAATACCTTAGGCACACAATATTAAATTGATAAGCCCGGTGCACACTGCACGCCGAGATCATCGACTTGGTAAATTCCGTAAATCGACAATGACGTTATTAAATATAAGTTATTGTATGAAAAGCAGACACTTAAGCTAGGTTCACACTCGTTCGTGTTCATCGTATTTATCCGGGCGGTGGAAAATCATCACCGAATAATTGCCCCGAACATCGGAGCGACATATTTTGTAAATTTAACAAAAAAAACACGCGAGGGACATTTCAATAGTAAATATATAAAAATACAATTTTAAACAATTCATTCAATTTTTGAAACTCTTTTAAAATAAATTTATATTTTGTTAACTTTCTGATTGCTAAAGTATCAACTGTAAAAACGTCAGACTGAAACAAATTGATAGCTGATACTCAAATATATTTAAATGTTAATAATATTAAAAATTTCATAAATATTAGCTAATTTTTAAATTCAAACATAATATGATTTTCCCTAATAATCTCTGAAAGTTTTTTTAATAAACAATTTGGTATTATTTAATGTTATCATATATTTTACACATCTTAACAAAGAACATGTCAATTTTGGTTACCGACTGAGTTGATAGAATTTAAAAATCATTTTTAATCCGTTAAAAATGTGTACAGTTCTACATATTTTTGAGATCTCATGATCATAATAAACACATGAAAAAGGTCAATATTGAATTCAACTGAAAGCTGCCCGCCAAACTAGTTTGGAAAAAGAACACATTAGTGTAAATATTATACTGGAAATAAAATTATCTTACTCGTTTGTATTAAGAAAACCGGTGAAAAGCTTATATCCGAAAATGTATTCATTATATATTATATAATAATTTCATTTTATATGAATTTTGACCGTGCATATTTGGCAGTTATCAAGTATATTCGTGGCAAGTACACAAATAGAAGAAAAATGTAACAATTTGAATCTGAATATGGATGTTTTATTAGATTAATAATGAATTAAAAATTTAGAGGTTTCTCATAAAAAACAGTTCGTAAAAAGTCCATTGTAATAAGAACAAATCGAAAAAATATTTGATATCAAATATACAGGGTGTTAACTCTGAAGTGTGTGAAATTGACGTGTTTTATCGTAAAATACAATATAGTTTAATCATCAATTATTGTCACGATTAAATTGTAAATAACAAAACTGGCTAAAGAGTACAAAATTACATTTTTAAATTTTCCTATAGCGACCTTAGTCGATATTTTAAATAAAAACATAATGCAATTAACTTGTGTAGCTATTTGGTAAGTCCCTCTTCAAATGACGATCAAATCAGTGCAGTGACCTGTATTCCAACTCCAAATTATTGAGCCTAAGTCGAATCGCATCTCCAGGTGAATTAAAATACACTACTGGTATTGTTTAACCCACAAAACTAGAATGATGTTAACGAGTTGATTATTCGCTTTTACGAGGCCATATTTATTGCGTATGAGCCGAAAGCACTACACGATCATTATCTGCATCAAGTTTTTAGTAATCACTTTTAAAATATTACTGTAAATTCTTTGTAAAAAGGTGTGATATTTTATGAATAAAAGAATGTTTACACATTATTTTTTAAATTATTTATTTAAATGTATGTTGTATGACTTCTTGTAAATTATTTTCTTAGATCTCAAACCAAAGGTTTTGTTAACTTGCTAACATTAATTCAAAATTTTGTATCATTAGGCTTACTTGTAATTTGTATTTAATCAATTGATAATGCTCATGATAAGCGAAACTGTTCCTGATCATAAAATATGTTGAGGAAATAATAACTAAAAAAATATGTTTTTATTAAATATTCTTGTATGTGAAGAGTTGATTGACTGGTAATGTTTACATTGACTAACTTGCTGCGACAGGATTTTGAATTTTGAATTTTTATTATTTTTTAATAGAATCTGAAAATATTTTACAGTAATTTTAATTTAAATAATTAAAGCTTTGCAACAACTTACATTACAGATTTTGAATATTAACAAAACAAAATTTTAATTGACAAACTTTACAAAAGTGTCACTCTATTCACTTATGTTGATGTATACTTTATTGAATCTAGAAACTGTATGCACCATTTAATATGTTTCGCAACCGCGACATTACCACTCGTCTAAACTTTGTAACAATAAACTTATATTGTATTGTTTATTTTTCCGGTATGGCAACACATTACTTTTCCAGGTGGTTCAAGAGCACAGTCATTTTTGTCATTATCCAAAACAGCTTCATAGTTACAATTTTGTTGAAATTATGGATTATCTGGTGGAAAGCCAAGTCAGTTTTCAAACAATATGCACATCCATAATAATGTTTTACAGAAATTTGCTTCATATTTCTGATGATCGTAGAAAAAACAGATGACCTTTTTTTCCTTTAAGAAATTATAATAGAACACAAAATGAGCGATATTGCTTTGAATTTTATGTTACATTAGTGAGTTTATAAGAATAAAAATTGTCGAATAACTGCAAATTACTACGTTATCGTTTTTACCTGGGTTCTCAAATATATTTTTATTCAATTAAATCATAAATAAGTTTGTTTTTCTTTCTTACTGAATATATTTTTAGACTCCAAGAAGCGTATTCCTAGTTTCCTAACCACATTTATTAATAAAATATCAAAAAATCACTTGTGGAAATTAATACTAAAAAATGTGTTTATTATTTAAAACAGCTTATGAAATCATACAAAGTAATTTGAATCATCTTTAAATTTAAAAAAATGGACAACTCATTGTATAGTTGCAGCAATCTTATTAATTTTTTCCAGTAAAATTAACAATTATACTTTTTAAGCCAATAGCAAAAAATCAATTTTAATATATTTATTCAATATGTTATGTTACTTTGCATGTTGTCTTATTCATATGTTCTATTTTTAAATAATATTCGTGTATCTATATAATGAGTATTCTTAAATTTTTTGAAAAATTAGATACAGTTGACCGAAAAATATTCAGTCCCATAGTGTATTATTTTATTTAGATGACTTGTAAATTATCTTCATTATTAAATCCATAATTATTTGTGGTCGACTTTGAACCACCTTAGTAATCAAGCCAAAATCAAAATAGTGCACCCATTGAATTCTCAGAAATTTCTTTATTTAATGAAAACATTATAACGGTAAACCTACAATACTTTTCTCAAGAATCTGTTTTATAACTTAGATTCCGATATATTATATTTCACTGGCAATAGTGATTAACTACAAATAACACTTATTTTATTATTCTTGATCTTTTCTTCCAATGATCAACGCTCCAGAGAATTTGTTTTAACTAGTTGTTGAGTTCACTGACTTAAAATCAATTTGTATTTAGAATATCGTATTTTCCTTCCAAATCAATCGGTCTTAAAATTGGGAGTAGTTAGAAAACAATGAAAGTTAGTTACTTCTTCTTTTATACTCAAATCAGTATATCTTTTCTCCTGGCAAAAAAGAGAGATTGAGCTACTGAAAAATAAACAGTTTTTTTTTAATCAGGACTCCAATCTGTCAATATTTGGATTGTCTCAATAATAATCAAAGGAATTTAAATTTGTTGAAACTTTGTACGATTCTACATGTTTTGTCACTAACGATCCGGATTTCGTCTTCTGGCATCTTCAGGCATTATACCACACATATATTGTCTGATAAACTATGTTTCAATAATTCAAAAATAAGTATTATAGACGTAAGAAATTAGTCTCATTACATTAATTATAAATCAGCTTTTTTAAAAATAAGTATGATTTTAATTGTAGATAAAAAGATTTACAATTTCTACACACAGAAAATCTTGTTACGTTGCAGTTTGAGTATGGTTGCCATAGATCAAATAAAACTTCCTTTCAAATATACTGATGTTAAAATACAAGTCAACGTATATACATGTCAATGACGTATTATTTATGCATCTAACCTTCCATTTGATACTAAAATTCCATTAAGCACCTTTAGTTGATATCATAAATTAATTTAATAAGTGTTTTTGATATCAAAAAGCTTAGAGTCCTATCGAGTAACTAACATACCAAGCAGCTTGTACACGACCCTTTTGACAATATTTACCATGAATAGTCAATCAATAAATTGGAATTGACCGTCTCAATGTTTAAGACGTCAACAGTCAGAGGGTTAAGGACAAGATGCATGCAAAAAATAGAAATTCAAACAATAATAATATCCGTTTTGTTTACCCAAATTTGTTAACGTCACTTCAAAGAAACGGTGGCTGACAATGTCATCAATACAAATAGGTGTTCAAAGAGTGCAGCTATACGACAGCTAATCCAAAATACATTTGATCAGTTACTTTGTAATATGCAATAAAATGTCTGCTGATTTCATTTCGAAGACTAGTAATTAGCTGTCTTGCATTAGCTAATTAGACAGATTGGTACAAAATACGCTGGCAATGAAGCGATCTGTACGATTTAACTCTTCGAATCCCGGAGCCGTATTGACACGTGATACAAAATCCAACGCCTAAGTACCGGAGCCGTGTTTTGACGTGATATATCAGCACTTTAAAAACAGTCAATCAAGTAATACCTAACGATGTATTTGACAGGGGATACTTTAGTTTTTTTTAAGTCAAGACTTGGAACGATTTAAAAACTCAATCGTCATGCGCGCAACATACGATACCAACATCCCCCTGGTTTCTGGAGAGGACATTACAATGGAGTCTATTCCGAGTAAGAATTTTGCAAGATCCACAGGACAGGTTGTCCGGAATATAGCAAAACATGTTTTGTTCCGTATTTCGGCATCAGAAAAAATAGCCCCTGTAGTATTTTCGACGTGTGTGCAAAGCACGAAGTATAAGTGAGATATAAGAGCTAATTAATAATATATTTTAAGCCTTCTCAGAATGTTTCATTTGATTTTATCCAATATTTTCATAGTTATAACACATTTAGTTTACACGTAAGAAAAATGCCATTTGTTCAAAAATTGGACAGACACAAGGTTTAATTTGCTAGGTTTTGGCCAGAACTGATAGTGTTACTCAAAATTAACCATTCGCTACAAAACATCAGGACAAAATGATTTCAAAATATTGCTTCCAGATTGTCTAAGGAGTAATGTTTTTTTCTTTATTATTCAATCATAACGATTACAGTGATTTCAGACGAGTTGTATTTTTCTGAGATTTATTGAGAGGGCTGTCAATTTCTTCGAGAAATTAAAACCTTATGAAAACATCTTTTTTGGTCGAAAATTCTTTACAATGATTCAACATTCTTCATTAAAAATATTGGATTATTTAAAATTGTCAAACTTGTCTTGATTTTGAGTATTTTATTTTCTTTGGCTATCCTGTCTAGCATAGGTTTATAGAGCGCGTTAACGCGCTTATTGCATAGAACCGGATAACAAAATTACGATGACATCTTTTGTTTTACAATACGTTGCATTCTCAATAAACCAAAAATTATTATTTTTTACATGAATCTGTTTTTAATCAATACAAAAAAAAAGTTTAAAAAATAAGTAATTTTTATATGAAACATTATTTTTTCGAAGTATGCAGTTTACACATTCATATTTTTAATAAGCTCTTCTTCTCCATTTGAAACAACAAATCTTCTAAAAACAATATCAATTCTTTTTATTGTCTAAGGAAAAAGATACGTTAGTAAGAACAGTTGAGAATAAAAAAAAGTCTTCTACTGTGTGATTCCAAGCAGTTCGTTTCATTGTCTTGAATGAGCAATTAACTGCATTTGAACTTTTTGCATAAAGTTTGTTTCTTACCTGCCATAAAATGTAAAATAATTGTTTAACAATTCGTCACAGGGAAAAAGATAACGCTTTGTGTCACCCTCTCTTAAGCGATATGCACCAGTGATACCCAACATATTTTGAAATAGTTTTTATACGTACGTACTATAATAACGGACGTTTGATATATGGATGAAATAATCCATTCATGGAGATTTTAAATCGAGATATATATCACTTGTAAGCCATTAAAATTTTAATTTACTTCAAAAGATTTCTGTTAGAGAAAATATACCTTTTGTATTACACACAGTCCTTATTTACGCGATTTTTTGGATGACATCGTTACTTCTTTTACGCGATTTACTCGTTGTTACGTGCATTTTTTTTTCAAATATACAGAACACTCCACAGTCCTTGGAGTTTCCATGGTTGTTTCTTTGCTAGCCTTGTTTTTTCCCTTGTTATGTGTTCCTTTAATTTTTCAATATTTTTTACGTTACAATAGCAATAAACTTATTATTTGTAATTTTTACAACGTTTATGTACCAAATATAAATAAAAAAATGAAATCAATAAATGTCTAGCTACAATTGTAAGAGTTAACCTGTTTTCTAATGAGCTGTGTATAATATCAGATTCAACAAACAATTTAGAACTTTTTCTAGGATCTTATGTTCACGGAAGGAGTAAGGTAATAGAGACTCGATAGGATTATTTTCGATTACGAGAGGGAAAGACATATCTTGTCCATGGAATAAAAAAATGATTTACGCCAGTCCAAAATACACGTTTATTTTGATTAGTTAATTATATGTTGGACAAGGGGCCTCCTTAAATACTGTTTATTTAGTGCTCTTCAAATATAGCACATCTAATAATATAACAAGCTGATATATGTCAATCACCATTGCTTAACCCTCTGCGGGGTGCTTCTTTGTTTCTGTAATAGACCAATACCGTGCGATATGTAAACTTATTGATAAAGCCGCCTTTTTAGTTTCATTTACAATTTTCAGTTTTATTGCGACAAAGAAACAAGCTAGGTCGTTAAAACAGGAGAGAAGATGTATTGTGTACCTTTTCTACGCAGCTATATACAGAAAGGCAAATTTCCGTTTAAGCATAGTTCTGACGATGGCGTGAGCCGAAATAGCTATCAACTATTCTTTTTCACCGTGTTATGAAGATTGAATCATTTATGACACCTATTTCAGAACAAAATATATACGCTACGAGTTGGTTACCTATAGTATACTATTATAAAATACCTGATCAAATTGTACAGATTTTATAGATATTTATGCGATATATTATAGTTTTTTGACACAGGTTGAATATTAATTTTTACCACCCGCCAAGTAAAAGTCATTCACGCACCGCTGGCTCATATCATCATCAGACCGAAGATATCTAAAGCGCGTCCGTGAGCGGTGACTGTCACCGCACAATGTCCCATAAAAATGATAAAAATCAAAATAGCAATAAAACTATTCCTATTGCCGCATCTCTGCTATTAATTATTAAAGACCGACACCGCCAGGAATTTGCGAATGCATTACATTTACGCCACAGACTAGAGTGTACCAAATACAGTACAGGTAGTCCTCGACTTAAGACTATTCACACTTACGATCAAAAAAATAGCATTTTTACTAAAATGCTTTACGCCTTTGTCAACCCTGATTCATGCGTAAATAAAAATGATGCCATAAATACTTCCTGCCGGTCAGTAGATCGTGGATGTGTGCAAAGAATTTCGTTTGTTTCTCACTTCTTCCCTTCGTTTTTTTTTAAATTATATATACATAATTCAGTTAACACAGTGTTTTTGAACTTAGGCATAGAAAAACATTAACCCTTTCTATGCCTGAAGTTTTAGTATGGCCTGATACGGAGGGCTGCGATTTTATTTTAAATAATAAAAACTAATAAATATATATTTTTTGGCAATATATTACATATAAATATGTCAACTGTAAGTATAACACTATGATCCTAAGAGATGTCGCTGTGTGGTTGAAATATTCAAATTATTAAAATTGTCGACCTTGTTGAGTTTTTGTATGTCTTAAGTGGACCGTATATATACGCGGATTTTGTATGGCCGGCACTGCGCTCACGGAGTTATAGGAGTATATATATAGACCAAATTGATAATTGTTAATAATTGAGGCAAATAATTGTTTTAAAAATATCTTTTCTCAAAAATTTATTTCAATATAATAATCACTTGTCTTGAATTACATAAGATAAGCAACCATCTCGTATAACCTGAATTTTTTTATCGAGTTCATATGTTTTTTTTATGAATCTTACATTAGTCGTGGTGCATTGTGGGACTCAATCGAAATTATGCGCTTCAAAAATATTTCACTCCACATTGTGTAATAGAACAATAAAAAAATGTCTCAGAAGAGTCTCGGGTGGTTCAAATGATAAACACAAAAAAATAATTAATTCAAAGATGTTTCTAAAAGAATATGTTGATAATTCATTAGCAGTTTTTTTTTTTTTAACAGAAATAATGCAATAAAAAAATAATAAAAATACACTTATTTTTGACAGTTACAATATAGAGCAGAGTTATTTTTCCATATTGACCGTTGTATCCCACTCTAATACAGTCATTGCTGCATTTAAAACACAACGGACTGTACTTCAAATCATATATGATAATATTTGTCTTTCTAAATTTTGTCAAGGATTTAGGTAGAAAAAATTACCAAGCTCAGGGACATGTATAAAAAATAATAAATGATTCTGAAAAGTCTCTTATATAGTATATTATCCAAATTTACTTCCGACCTACTTGACCTTTAAAAGGATTAAATCGCGAGCAATTAACTAATAACTAGCCGTGAATTAACCCTAAGTTTCAATTATTACCAGTAACGAAAAATAGAAGCTTAACCTCGGATTAACAAGCAGTACTGTTCAGATTTATTTTTACTGCGTTTCATATGTTACAAGGTTATACGCATGAAATATCTTTGATTGTGGTTGAAAAAATAATCTAGTTATTAATCATGATTTTTAAATTATTTTTGTTCACTTTTTATTGTGAACCACCCACCGAAGCGTGTATAGGAAGTGCCAATGGCAGGTTTGGACACGGTCCGCGATGCACGCCGTTCTTTGGTCTTACGTATTTACAAATACAATGAATCCGACTTGTTCACGCCTCATTACCCGCCGTAATTCCTTCGTGACGGTTCGTTTTTTGACAATACTGATGATGTTCAAACGATTTTTGTTTTTTTTATCGCTATTATTTCCACCAACCAGGTTTCGTGTTTTGGCAATTTGAATTCGTTCTCTAGATTCGATTGTTACACAGATAATCACGCCAAGACGACCAATGGCAATTCTCGAATTCCTTGAGCGCAAAAAATACTTCCGATCAAACACCAAATATACACTTCGCTTACCATAAAATTTTAACATTATGCATACTCGAACATATAATCCACGAAAGTATATTTAAAACGATTTCTTCAAATCATCATTATTTGTCTCTTAGACTTTAGTTTCGATCCAAATATTGAGCATATGATCTCCTTATAGAGATCGTTGAATTTTATACATTTTGCTTGCGCATCGTCACAACTACGATGGCGTAAGCCGAAATAGCTATCAATAACTATACGGTTTTGACTTTCATTTCTTGGTGGATAGAACTAATATTTAAATAATAAAAACGCAATGCTAAGTAAGTTGCTTGAATTGGTATTTACTTGATTGAACTCTATTATAACACGTTTACAAAATATTGAAGTATCCCCCATCAGAATTAGTTAAGAAATTTAATAGTTCTAATGAGGGCATAAGCCGAAATAGCTATCAATAACCATGCGGTATTGACTTTCATTTTTTGTTGGATAGAATTAATATTGAAATAATAAAAAAAACATTGCTTAGTAAGTTGATTGAATTGGCATTTATTTGGTTGAACTCCATTAGAACACGGTTAAAAATGGTAAAGTATTATATTGTACAATTAAAGTTGATGGCTTACCCTCATCAAAATTAGTTAATAGCTCTAATGAGGGAATTAGCCGAAATAGCCTTCAACTATAAACCTTATTAATTTTGTAAAACTTAAATACGTTGCTATTTTTACCGTGTTATAATGGAGTTCTAACAAGTAAATGCCAATTAAATCAATTACTAAGCATCTTCTGTTTATTATTAAAATTAAAACTATTTCCACCTAGAAATGAAAGTTAGCCCAGTATGGTTATTGACAGCTATTTCGGCTTACGCCATCGTAGTTCTAACATGCGGACAAAAAAAATTGCACACAGGCGACGAAAGTCCTACACACGATCCTGTTTATGGCTATCCATTTACATGAAGTAAACTTCATAGAAAAATTAACACATGTTTCGAACTACACGCACACTATTGGCTTAATTTTTTGTTTGTTTCCCGGCTGTGTAATGTCCCACTTGTGAAATAAACAATGCCCATTAACGTTCCCAGTGTGTCTATCGGCTTAATTTCAAAGTAGCTCAAATTTTAAATTGATATTTACGTGCCGCCCGTGGATCAGCGTGAATCATCAGAAATATGAATATCCTTTTTTATTTAATTGATCATATAGACAACGTCGCGGCACTCGATCTATATTGTTTCAATTCTGTCAAAGGATTAGACACGACTTCACACTTTTAGCACGTAACCGAAAACAATCAATAAAAAAAATATGTTTGTATTTTCGACATTTGTAGGAAATCCTCGGCGATAGATTTGTAGAAACTATTAAAAAAAACACAATTTTTAGTTCTTTTTTTACTATTTAAAATTATCGAGATAAAGACCGGTTTCGTTCACCGCAAGCATTATCAACTACTCATGATCAATTTACGATATCGACTGAAGGTGTTTCATGGTTTTTTTTCACCTTTTAAGATATTAGCTGTCACTTCTTAATCGTAAGGCGTGATATTTAAAATAATAATAAATAACAATTGATCATGAACTTTTTTTAGAAATATATGAATAATATTGCTAATAAGTTTTATTATCAAAAATAGAGATATTTGATGGAATTGCAGTATCAAATTTTAACTGTTGAAAGTTTGTATTATACCACATGTTTTGTCACTTACAAGAATGGTTTCACCTTTCGACATCTTCAGGCATTATATTACATAGATGCAATATAACTGATTTTTGTTTAGATAGAATGACTGACGATGCCGAAAGGCGAAACCCGGGTAGTTAGTGAAGAAACATTTGGAATTTTAAAAAGTCTTAACAAATCAAATTTAATCATGTCCAGTTGAACTCTGTTGATAATGCTCGCAACGAGCATAACCATTTCTAATATTAATAATATAAAGCCGGGGAAATAGTACTAAACATTGTGTTCTATTATTTATAAGAAACAAGCAAGATTAAATTTGATAGCATAATAATTACTCGTAGTATGTTACTAAGCAGGATTTGTAAGTTTTTCTTGTTATTCAGTCACTATATCTGTTTTATATGAAAAAAATTGAGATAGAAAAGAGAGTTTTCGCATTCTTGGGATACGGAAAGAAATTTTCTGACATAACAAACACAAAAAATTTTTCTTCGCACTAAATGTGTAAATCGATTCAAAGAAATCTACCCGTACTGGAAAATTGGCGTCGTGAGATCCGTCTCGGGAGTCTACAACGTTGACCACTGCACCGCGGACCTGAAATTAACTATTACTACGCTTTAAAATAAGGCAGCATTATTTTTATTCATAATAAGTAATCTTAATTGCAGTTCATTCTCTTTTTAATTGTAGTTTATAGGACTTTAAATTTTTTGCAATTATTATCCCCTCGTCGATATCACCACTGTAATATTATCCTTGACAGATTCTTTGAATATCCTTCCACTTTAGATGCACCGCATTGAATTAATATTGAAATTGCTGACACCCACGCACCGCCACTGTGCTGGACCGTGATAGGACAACACTGCCGCCCGTTATTTCATATTTGAATTGCAATTATTCTGAATATAGAGCGACGGTATCTATGACATTAACACATCGGCTTTATTGAGAGCCAGTGGCGGGGTGTATCTTTTATATAATAAGGAGCAATATTGGAAAATAAATAGGGCTGTAGAGTCGATAAAAAAGCCGACAACAACTTTTTTTCCTACCTTTCCTTTTAATCTGCAGTAAATTAAACATTTAAAAAGATCTATCAAATTGTTCATTGAGATATTCTTCAAAATCGTCTAATCGAAAATGTAGTTGAAGCCGTATCTTTTTTCACGACTCCGACTCCGATATTAAAAAAAAAACGGCTCCAACTCAAACTCCAACCAAAACACCACAACTCCACGACCACGGCCCTGGAAATAACAGACTGTTAAATGTGTACCATGATGAATTAAATTACATGTAGATGAAATCAAAATGGTTTTTAATATCTCATAATATAATTTCCTCAATACGTACCATAGATAAAATAATGAACTAACTTCTAAGCCTTCTTTCGTCGCAAATGAGAAGTGTTAAATGTTATTTTTTTTTTGTTAGACAACTTCTATTGATAATATTCTCCACATTAGAAGCGAGCATAGATTTAAAAAAACTTGCAAAATTCACTTCGGCTTTTATGTGTTAAAAAAAGTCTTGTCACTTCATACATTATACATGGAGAAATCTTGCGATAGTTCATCATCCATGAAGAATTGAAGATTTTAGACGATTTGTACATAGAGGTTGCACGGACTCATGTTTGGCCCGTGGGTCTCTTCCCGATCTGTGAACCATAAAAACATCCGAGTCTCGGGCCCTGACCAAACTTGGACGCTGAATTTGTTTTTTTTTTCAGAAAAATATCAAGGATTATATTTAGATATTGAGAAAGCCATTATTAGAAAAATTGTTTCGTTAAAACTAAATTTCAACGATTTTATATCTAGTATTAAATTAAATGATATTTGGTTGTACAATCAAGTCAAACGACCACTCCGCACCGACAAAAATGCATGCTTCTAGACGAGTTAAGTAAAAAATATAATATTAAAACTCCTTCACCTGTCCACACTTCTATGGTCCGGCTTATAATATTAAAATATATTCTATTTCCCTCTTTCTCGTCGCCGCCACTGGCGTATAAAAATCGGTATTAATAAAATGGCCATAACAAACACTCACACAGCCAAACACTGATACACACACACGTCGACATTTCAATGTACACCTACACACACAGTGGCATGCGCCAGTAATTTTCTCATAAAGTCAATCATACCTATACACAACAAGTAAGTAGGATAATAAATAAATTGTGGAAGCATTTGATAGCGTTCAAAATTTGCTCATATCTACGTAAATAGAAATGAGCCGTATGTATTCTGATTATCATTAATCAGTATCACTGTTGAAATGGCAGGAGTTTGTCCTAAATCCACAAAAAGCGTGTATTGGTAGCAATTCTCAGTGAAGTAGAATGAGGACAATAAATACATTTCTAAAACATGTACTTTATTATAGCCTCTTATCACGTTTTTAATTATTGCGTTAAAGGCGAAAATCGATTGAACACTTATGCTTATTCCCACCAATTTAAAATAAGAAAGAATCTCTAAGTTTTAAAATTACACAAGAGCATTTTAAAGATACTTGATTATTATTTGTTGTAAAATCCTGTCATCAAATACTCTTTAACGGTATTTATTATTGATAAAACTTCTCATTTTCAAATTTTCTCTCCAATTCCCCCTTACGTGAAATAAGTTCATTTAGCCAATAATTTGAAATAATTAGGTATCTATTATTATCTTTAATATCAATGTTAAGTCGATTCAATGATATTATTGCAAGGTACCAATAATACAACGTCTCTGCGGATGCATATTATCATTTAAAGTAAACGTGGTGCGAAAACGTTTCATAGTTAATCGAATTAATTGCTCTGATGGACGATTATGTTGACCGTAAAATGGACGTAGTGCGCGATGCATATTTTGAACAGAACCATGATTTTCAAAATAAATTTGCACAATTTGGAAGCGTTGTTCAGGCGTCAGACTATTCATGTTAAAATGCCAAACTAAACTTACCCTAAATCACTTGACAGCTGACAAAATGGCCGCCAGTTAAAAAATGTTACCAACTTAAAGTTCTATACCTCTAAAAAAACACCCCATATCTGTAACAAAATTGCATTTTAATGATATTTGATTATTGTTTTTTGTAAAATCCTTTCATCAAAGACTCATAAACACTATTTTTCGTTTATAAAACTTATCACAGGCAATTAATACTCATTATTATTAAATCAAAATTATTTAAATTAATTTATTTTAGTTGTTTATTTGGATCCTATCCTTAAATCTGCGTTTTTTCCTTTTTGATTAATTCTTCTTGTATATATCCGATTCAAACTGTTGTATATTGTGCGTCAGTTCTATTGCATTAGAGTGATATATGCCTGTCAAATAGCGAAGCCTTATATATCTTATAAATAACTTGTTATAATAGAATTCTACCAAGTAAAAGTCAATTCAATAAATAACTATTTTTCATTACAGTAAACGCCAGATATTAAAATATATGAATAAATAAATTGAGAATCTTTTTGAAGCCAAATTGAAACCAACGTTCTTGAAGAAAAAGTATAACATAAACAAATCTCCAAAATCTCATATTACTTAAAGAGAAATATTGATTTCGATTTTGATATTTATCAGACCGTAATAAAACGCAACATTGATCCACGAATGTCGTTTTTCATAAGGAATAACCAACCGGTCCAACCACAGGCCGAACTGATTCGAGAAACCTTTTTTCAGTGTTGCCAACCGTCTCTCTATGTAACTGTATTATTTTTAGTTGACAAGTACAGCTGATGGCGTAATTTAAGATAATCTATGTGTATATCCCGTTTGGCAATGATGGTCACGATGGTCATACAAACTGATGTAACAAAACACAATGAATTTTTTATTAGTGACCACTCATCTGTCTCAAAAATAATAAATTGCAAACGATGATTTCCAGGACCATATCTAGGCTTTAAAAAACCTAATATTTTTTTTTACACGTTTATCAGTGTGTCATATAGACTTTTTCTAGACGATTAACAGTAGTGATATAATATTTGCGGCGAACGGAAAATTCCGTGAACAAACTTTTGCGCACATACAAAACTTGTGACAAAGATTATTCCGCACAAAAATTCATGTTGTAGTTGAAAAAAAAAATGCGGTATATAGACTTTTATATATAATATATATAACACTCAGAGGTACAGAAAAGTTCCCCACAAAAAAAATATTATATTCTGTCTTGGGGTATCAAAAGTTCAGCAATTCATTTTATGACATACATATAAAAATATTTGATAATTCAATTAATATATAGAATATTTGTCTGTGCAGGATATTCCATATTCATTACTTCTGATTATATTCTTAATAAGAAAAAAATAGAAGTTGTGTGAATAAGTACCAAGTAAATACCTTCATTAAGACAAGACATTATAATGGTAATAAAGCAGGCAATAATTTAATACAAAAAAATGGTTAGCTCATGAAAATTTAACATAGTCACTACAACTCATTCAGATGTCTCAAAAGTGAAGACGTTAGTATTTAGAGGGTTTATAATTCTCTATGTGATTAAATAGTTAGGAAATCGAGAAATGCAATAAAATGTGACTCCTTTGTAGAAAGGCATTATATATGAATGCCTTATATTATTTTAACCATTCATTTTTCAGTCACTTTTAACCACTTTCTGAATAATTTTGCGTGAGCCGAAATAGCTATTTCGGCTAACACATCCCCAGAACTACTTTACTAGAATGATAGGTTGTTAGGACAGAAGAGTAGATGTATTGTGTACCTTTTCTACACAGCTATATATAGATAAGTAAATGTACGTTTAAACATAGTTCTGACGAAGGCGTGAGCCGAAATAGCTATCAACTATATCTTTAAAAATTTTGAGAACTAAAATACATTGCTATTTTTTCACCGTGTAACACATTAAAACCTTTTTTTAATGATAATTAGTTGAACGAACAAAAAAAAAAGTCATTCGCAAATTCGCCCCTGGATATCCATCATCGAATTGAACTGTCATTATTTGACCAATACACTCTCGATCCAAGTACATCCGCACTTGCTGACATTCCGATCAATTGAGTTCTCTGGCATCCGACATCCTGTCAACTCGACGATCATCGGAGTGCCAGCGTATCGAGTGGGATTCTGCCCGGCAATCGCTGATCAGCGGGGTGATGTCATACCGGCAGAATTTCAGATTATTGTAATCGGCCCTCAATATACTTATCTCTACAAACTACAATTTTCATAAAAAAATAAACCTAGAGTCTAGGCAGCCAGCGATACTCAAACTTCAGCCCAAATAGCTCTTATCTTCGGCCAAAAATTATCACAGTAACACAGTGAAAAATAGCAAAGTATTTTAGTTCAACAAAATTCAGTTCTGACGATAGCGGGAGCCGAAATAGCTATCGACTATATCTTAAAAAATAAAAAAATAAAATGAAGAACTAAAATACATTGATACTTTTAAACCGTGTTATAATGGAGTTCTACCAAGTAAATGTCAATTCCATCAATAGTTGATATCTATTTCGCCTCACGCCATCGTCAGAACTATGTATAAACGAACATTTGTTTATCTATGTATAGTTGTGTAGAAAAGACAGGGAGAAAAATATCC
Organism: Himalopsyche japonica; assembly: GCA_028555115.1. Lineage (NCBI taxonomy): Eukaryota > Metazoa > Arthropoda > Insecta > Trichoptera > Rhyacophilidae > Himalopsyche > Himalopsyche japonica. Next base: position 139,357 of record JAHFWJ010000345.1, read on the forward strand.
ACTCGAGTTAAGGAACATGTAAGATCATTCATAACTTTATTGATTGAATTGGCATTCACTTGGTAGAACTCCATTATAACACAGTGAAAAAATAGCAATGTATTTTAGTTCTACAAAATTATTTTTAACAAATATAGTTGATACCTATTTCGCCTCACGCCATCGTCAGAACTATGCTTAAACTAACTTCGCTTATCTATATATAGCTGTGCAGAAAAGGCACACAACACATCCTCTCTCCTGTTCCAACGGCCTAGCTTGTTACTTTAACACAATGACACTAAATTTTCAAAATTCTAAGTGAAACAATAGGTGTCTATGACAATAAGATTATATGTGGGACGGAAGTGGTCCTTCTGGAAGCAAATCAGACCACCCCTTTGTACAACGGCTGGAAAAGTGGCGATTCTATTGTATGATGTTAGTTTGTTCGTTAAGAATCCTTTGTGATAATTGGTGTCTATTGATTTCCAGCTGTTCCAAGGCCGTCATTCTCCGACCCTCACTACAAAGATGCAAACATTTAGGGACTTAGTTTGAATTTATATTATGTGATTCATTATTAACGTGATTAGCGAATTGTGAATCTGTTTTTTTACTGTTGAATGATCTCACATGTTCCTTAGCTCGAGTAGATATACTTCTACCCGCTTCTGTTCAGTTTATGGTATTTATTAAATTTCCTGTGGCTCATGTTTATCCGTTTATATCGGACAAAATTTTGTAAACTTTCCCTGTGAACACTCGGTAGTTATAAACAACAAAACCGTTATATAATCAATGGTTGAATAATTTTACAACGATAAAGTGACGACGCAAGTTAGAAAAATGTTCATTTTAATACAAATTAATGATTACATTGATATTTTTTATTACATTACGTGTGTAGTATGTTTTATAAGCACTTTCAAACTAACTGTGTCTTAAGATTGTTGATGAAACGGTAGAGTTAAATTAAGATTTAAATGCTCTGCTAAAATTGATATATTTTTTGTTGTTACGGTTTTGCTTATATTTTTATTATAGTTATGGGAGGAATAAATCAAACGTAATTTATAAGGTGTTTATGCTAGACCATTTGTACAAAATTTGAAAATATGATACGGGTGGCGACAGTTTGATGCAATGCAAACATCCCTTTGATTGAACATCCCATGATTCAATATATATATATAACATATATATATATATACATAATATTTAATCTCTTATCTGGACAATAAAATAACACTTGCAAAACACGTAAAAAGTCCCGCAAATATGTCTTCATAACAATTTTCATTATTTACAATTAAGCCATAACCTGTTGGATGCGCATGACTGGTTTTACGCGAGTGCGTTGACTTACGTATGTGTTAATACACAAAATGTGTATTAATTAATATTTACGAAAAACGATTATTTTTATGAACTGAATGGGTGATACATTAAAATCTCTTTGTCACAATGAGCTCAACATTTTTGGTTTTCCACTGTAGAATAAATACTGAATGCTCACAAGCTTTCAAATATTTAGGTAGTATTTGTGAATTAATATGTTATTTGGATTTTTGTGTCTGCTTAGGGATATATGAGTGACTCAAAGGCAAAACCCGTTATATTAACTGAAATTCACAATTATTATAAGAAGTATACGAGGTTTTTGTCTCACACGAGAAGTATCAATATATTTCATAGCCAATTAACCGTTAGTTTTAATAAATATTAACTAAACCATATTGCATACAATGTATAATATTTTAGTTCTACAAAATACATTGCTATTTTTTCACCGTCTTATTACTTTACCTTGACGATCACCGAATTAAATAACTCCGTACATTTTTGATGAGATACTTAAACAAAAAGATTTATGCCAACAAACGACAGCTAAAACAAAAATTTGTGACGAGGTTTATGAAATGTGTGATCGAAAATGTTTTAAAAGGAGTTCGCATAATGGGAAATTTTGTTGACATTGTATATTACATGCTATTTACATTAATAAGCATTTTTTTTTTATCATTTTACTTTAAAAATACACGCAAAAATATTTAATGATATCAACTGAAGGTGCTTGATGGAATTTCAATATCAAATTTGAATTGTTACGATTCCACATGTTTTGTCAATAACGACTCGGGTTTCGCCTTTCGACATTCTATCACACGGATGCAATAGATCCGACGAACTTTTGTTCAGTTACTGTTTTACTCTGTTTAATTTATATTTATTTTAGTTAATAGTTAATATTTGAAAACTAGAGTAACTTGCAATTTTTTGTTCTATGCAAGTCCTGTGTGATAGAATGCCTAAAGACGCCGAAAGGCGAAACCCGGATCGTGAGTGACAAAATATGTAGAATCGTACAAAGTTGTAACAATTCAAATTTGATGCAAAAATATAGTTGTAAACAATCCCAGCGAACACCCTGTTATATGTGTATATTATTTCCTTCAATCTGCAGAACGTAAACATAAATCAAACAATGAAGTCATGTTTTTCCAAGTATATATTAAAAATGATCGGGGGGCCCCCTCCCCCCTCCCCCATCTAAATATTTTTATGAGAATATTGTTATTTTTATGTACGAATCATTTATTTACTTTGATGTCACTTGTAAGCGACACGGTACGTTGCGCTCCAAAGGAGATATAATAAAAATATAATCGCTGTCACGCCACATCTTACGAAGGTGTTCAATGCATTCAAACATTTCCAGACAAACATATTATAAATCTCCACCAATAATATCGAAGAGGTCGCCAAATGTTGTCAGAATTATATATTCAGAATCATTTTACGTGTTATAATTTATTTATTCAAGACACACACTTAACAAATTACGAATGTATTTCTTTTGAAGCGAAAAACGAAAAAAATATTTGACTTTTTAGTTTCATTTACAATTGTTAGTTTTATTGCGAACAGGAAACAAGCTAGGTCGTTAAAACAGGAGAGAAGATGTATTGTGTACCTTTCCTACACAGCTATACATAGATAAGCATAGTTCTGAGGAGATGACGTGAGCCGAAATAGCCATCAACTATTTTGTAAGAAATAATTTTGTAGAACTAAAATACGTTGCTATTTTTTTCACCGTGAAATATTAGACCACTTGTATAAAACTTGGTCGAATCCAAATAAAAAATCATGCTTCATTACATTAACGGTTCTTAGTCACAATGTTAAAAATATTCAATGCTTTAATTTCAAAATATCACTGTATTCATTCAACTGGCATTTACTTGGTAGAACTCCATTATAACACCGTGAAAAAAATTATTAGTGTACATTAGTTCTACATTTTTTTTATATAAGATATAGTTGATAGCTATTTCGGCTCACGCCATCGTCAGAACTATGTTTAAACGAAAATCATTAACAGTAAAAAAACGATTCACAATTTTCAAATCACGTTATAAAAGCTGACAGTTTTTGAATTGTTAACCAGGTCGTTAATGACAAAACATTTGGAATCATGAAAAGTTTCAACAATTCAAATTTGATATTGAAATTCCATTAAGCAGCTTCAGTCGTTATTATAAATTATTACAAGCAAGCATGCCTTAGAGATATCATTTTGTGCCATATTGCCTGGAGAAGCCAAAATGCGAAACCCTAATCATAAGCGAACAAACATGTGGAAACCAACAGTATTTGAACGATTCTGAAGTCATATAAAGTGATTTTGCGGTAATAATTTTTGAACAACCAAACCGCCATGAAAAATTATTCAATAAAATTATAGTTTCTGATGTTTGGTCTTTGGGAACTGCTACAAAACCAGCAGCCAATCCAGCAATGTGATATAACTAACAACCAGTACTGTCATATATTTATCCTTCATTCTCTTCTATATCTAAAACAAAATGTTGACTCACTGGTTAACAAAAAGTTCTCATAGGAAGAAGCTTCTTTTGAGATAATCTTTCATTTCTCAAAATATTTCTTTTAATAACATCGAAAAGTATTTCATAAGATTAATTACGTTATAAATGCAAATATTCAATAAACACTCATTTAAAAAACTAGTTTAATGATTTTGTGCGCTCGAAATCAAAAGGTTTTTGAACAAATGCCCATTAGAGTCGGTAGCTTCAGGTGTCCACTTGACGTGGAGTTTGATTACTGTATTTAAGTAATTATAGTAACCCATAAGTAGCCACTGTTTTTGATTTCTCCTGTACTTAAATAACACACGTGGTTATACATAGATAATTATACGTCACACACTTTAATCTAACATATATTAGTTTTCCTGTCCTATAGACGAGTGGTTAAGTCTCTTAATTGACTTTTCTAACCTATAAGGTTCCCGAACCAATACAGATTTTGATACATGATTTATTTAACACTTTCCCTTCTACAAATCAGAGGGGGCTTATTAATGAAAAACTAATTGTTAACATATTTTAGTAATAAAATACAATATTTAGTATAATTTCAATAATTTTATTTTAATCAGATCACGACTGGATTTGCTTATCGCGATAATTATAAACCGATACAATACTATTAAAACTAGGTTATTTATACGTTACAATATTTTGAGTCAAATATTCCATTTAAAGTTTGAGCATGATTGAGAAAATAATCAACGTATTTTATTCAAAAACCTATTTTTTATTATTGTCCATTTTTAAATCGAGTCCAAGATCATCCAATGAAATAAAATAGATCATATACGATTTAGATTGTTTAAACATATTCTCTCTTCATATTTAGAGTAATTTTATGAAATCTGTATGTAGAAAATAAATCAATAAATTAATAAACAAACAAAAGTCCTCATTGATTTCAGTTCTACAAAATTTATAAGATATTTAGTTGATAGCTATTTCGGCTTACATCTTCATCATACTGCGTTAAAAGTCCTCATCCTCATCCTCATATAAAATATATAAATGAAAATGACCAATGTTTAAAATAATACAATCCATAAAAGCTTTCATTCCGATTCCATTTGTTTTGCAACTAAGACCCGAGCTTAGCCTTTTGGCATCCTCAGGCATTTTATCACACGAATGTAACAGACCTGAAAGCACAATTGCACAATTAAATAAAAACACAGACCCCAAGGCAAGAACCAAATGGCAACTAAAACAAATTTAATAATATCGATCTTATAATAATTAATACAATAGCCTGTGATAGTTTTCATTGACAATTAAATTTGTTAGCGAGTCATTCTTGAAAGGGTTTTACAACAAAGCTTTCAGCTTTCAGTTGTGATGAACTAACCAGGGCTCAAAAAAATATGAGTCTGATATTGACCAACAACACGACTTCGACTAAAAAACGTTTATTTTCGTCAGGTTTTTTTCTGTCTTTCCTATTTATGTGCATTGAATTAAAGATTAACTAACCGATCCGGAAAATTGCTCATTGAGATATTCTTCAAAACCGTCTAATCGAAAAAGCAGTCGGTGTCGTGTAGTAGCCCTGAAATCAACACAGTCGAACTTTTAGAGGCAATCCAATATTTCCTCGGCACAGACGAAAATCAAAACATTGTTTTCTTTGACATGGCACAATTATTTTTGCATTGAGTCTCGTAACAGAAATTTCGAAAGAATATTTCTTTCCGAGATTTATTATTTCCTCTTTGTTCTACAAAAATAGATTCCCATTAAAGCTTATAATAAATAATCTTTCATTGCTTACATAATAAACAATATAATAAACAAATGCCAAGCCTCTAGAAGGGTTTCCTTTTTTGCACCCTTGTGTTTTATTTAATTTACCAACGCCTTCGCTGCAGTAATTGTGTGCATTATAATTGTTTCGTTTAATTCAATTATATTATATAATTTATTTTATCGACTAAGGATGCTTGATTGAATTTCAATATTATTTGAAATAATAAAAAGATTTTTTAGTACATATTTCTACAATATATTTAATGAACAGGACCGGTTTCGCTAGCGTGATAATGCTCGCGATGAGTTAAACCGGTCCTTTTGATAAACGTGTGCACCAACCGATGTCAACTGTTTTTATTATTTAAAATATCATGCTTTTTCATCAAGAAGTGACAGTTAACACCTTAAAATTATTATTATTATTATTGTTCACATATTTTTTACTAAATATCATATTTAATTACAACTCTAAGTGTTCAACTGAATTTGAATTGTTGAAACTTTATAGAAAACTGATAGTCACAACTTATAAAAGTTAATAATACTCACGATAAATAAAATCTGTCTTAATCACAATAATACAGTAGGTGTTCGGTTAATGAGTATAATCTCTTATAAGACTTTTTTCGCCATCCGAATTATTCGTAAACCGATCAACCGTTTAGTTTGTTTTCGTTCGTTATCCGAATATGTGTTCGTTGTACGAACATAAAAATCTTTCGTGGCTATGTATTTTGTCAGATTTCTTCGTAATCCGAACCGTTCGTTAACCGAACCCACTGTAAATAATTATGGAAACAGTACTAAAAATTATATTTTATCATTTTAACATTAAAAAAACTCGATTGTTCAAACACACCACATGTCAGACTTAAGTGTATTTTTCGCATTTGTTATGTTTTACGTCACTTTAGAATCTATCTCATTTGTCATACATTTTGAATAATACACTTAATTTTAGCATTAATATATTTTATTAGGGCATCTTGTTAACCCCATACATACATCCTTAGTCAACATTATTCTATACATGTCCAAGAATCTTATATAGCAACAGTATTCTTGGTACCTGGTGTTCACGCAACATATCAATTATGATTCCGAGCAAAGATATCAGTCCATTGTGCAAAATCCATTCCGGTGTTCTCACACCGGTGCAAAATAATATCAAATCCAATACTCCAACCCAGTTGAATTGAGCTATAACGTTTTGCTCTTCAACTTCTGTGTATCTTTTTTGATTATACATTTTTCCTTTCGAAAAAACACCTTTCTTTTTCTCTTCTATCTTTATTTTCAATGGATATTGCAGTAACTGTAACAAAATAAATTTTTGGATTCTGTTTTTTTTTTTTTTGTAAATAAACATATATTTTTTTATTGATTATTGTTTATTATAACCAGGACTGTAGTCGCAGTGTTTTGACCGGAGTCGGAGTCGTAAAAAACAAGCGACTACAACTACTTTTTCGATCAGAAGATTTTAAAAATCTCAATAAACAATTTGCTGGATTGATTGGTTGATCTTAAATTTGATGCACATAAATACGAAAGGTAGGAAAAAACTAACAAAGTAAACTTTTTTTTAGTGGGAATTACAGTTTATTGGTTGAATTGGCATTCACTTGGTAGAACTCCATTATAACACGGTGAAAAAATAGCAATGTATTTTAGTTCTACAAAATTATTTTTGACAAATATAGTCATATTATATCAACTATATTTGTTATAAATAATTTTGTAGAACTAAAATACATTGCTATTTTTCACGGAGTTACAGTTTTTTGTCAATGTCAGAGCCGTGATTATTTATGACGAACCCACATCCCTGATGATAGCGTATTATACAATATTCTAAGACCAATTGTTACATTTGTGCTGCTTATGATCAATACTTGTCATCTCAACTCCTGTACTTCTTCCCATGTCACACCAGAATCCTTCAGTTCCTCAAAATAGTACATGTCCCAGTCGGTTTTAACCTCTTTACTTGACAAATGACGTAAAAAATCATGCCATGCTACTTTTACTTCTGCATAATGTACACAACAATAATTATCAATCAAAAGTGTAAATTAACCTTTAATCGAGCGGGAATATGTTAATATACAAACAAAAATAATTCACGTACAACTCCTCGCTTAAATTTATCAATATAAAAAAAAATATTCCAATTAATAGCTCCACTCTCTTGTACATATAATTTTCGCAAAGAACGTCACCGTAGCTCAGCGAGCTGTGAAACTTTATTACTCTGCAATTAATTAATAATGCATTTCTTGCAATACAATAATTATTTTTCCGAAGCCAATCAACAAATTACTTTTTGAATAGTCTTAGACAACTTATATACTATAAATATTAATATATAAAACATAGTTTTATATAAGTATAATATATACACCACACTTTAGAGAGTTAATGATTGCCACGAGATACTTGCACTCTAATGATGTCACATAGCGACTGCTAACCAAATTTCATTTCAACATTATAACAACGAACCCTGGTTATTTCAACTATGTGTATACTACACGTAGTATACTAAAACTATTCGAGAGGGCATGTAGCCGAGTAACGACTTTGTCAACAATTGCAAAATGTATTTGTTTTTATTTCAGTGCGAAAATTTAGGGTCTCTTTTTGAAGGGATAAATGTTTTTCTTAGTTTAAATTTGAATTGCTAAAACTTTGTACGATTCCATATGTTTTGTCACTAACGACTCCGGTTTCGCCTCTCGGTATCTTCAGGCACTCTATCACACGGATGCGACGTGACTGACGAGCTTTTATTAAATTACTGTTTTACTCCGTTAATATTTGAAACATCGCATAACTTATCATGTTTGTCCTATCTTTATGGAGGGGTATGTCGGCAACAGAAATTTTCCTACAAAAGCTTTTTACAAATTATGTAAATTGTTTGTTTTTTTAAAAGATTATTGAAGTAAAAAAAAACAAGATTGTGACAAAATGATTTTTACTTTAAGTTTAAATTAAAAGGTGAAAACATAGCAATGTACTTAATTTTGCAAAATTTTATTCTGATACAGACAGTTCTGATGAAGGCGTAAGCCGAAATATGTTAGCTATCAGCTATATACATTATAAATTTTGTAGAACTGAAATCCATTGCTGTTTTTTAACGTGTTATAATGGAGTTCTACTAAGTAAATATCTAATACTTTTACATTAATATTTTTGCCTTACTACATTAGAGTTTTGCAGAGTTAACTACAATTGAAAAAAAAATTTAAAATGTTTATTTGAAAGCCTGGCTGATAAGAGACAAGATATCAAACTGTTAATAGCTGAAATTAAACTTAAAAACCTTCACAAAAAGATGCAATATATTATCTGCACTGCTCACAGATACTACAAAAAACTTCACTATTTCGTTAGTAAAAATCATCGAATTATATTTATTGAATACCAACATAAGTGTTTAACTACGTACAAGAACGATGTATGTACATACTACATAAATTTTCTCCATGTTTTTCCATTGTTAAACACCATTTACCGTGTATAATCGAGATCACACCTGTTTCTAGTATTTCTATTGTGTTTTATGACTTAGGTGATTGTTATTGCTGTCGACGTCGATTGTAAGACGCACCAATAGCATTGTACATTGACTTCTTACGCTGATTATGGCAGTCGACGGCAACATTTTGTTCGCGAGCCGTAATTCTGACATCGTTTCAACGTGGCCAATTTGTTGACAATCATACGCATAGTTTAATGTTGCTATATGAATCAAAAAGCTGAAAATATCGCTTGGAAATTTCTCGATATGCACAATGAATAAAATTAACACGATTATCAAATGGATCTGTCGGTTCCGTCATTCCGGTAAAAAGCTAGTAGCAATTCAAAAATTATATTTACTGCTAACCTTAGACTGAAGATACTTTTGGAAGAAATGAAGCACGTGTCACAAATAGTAGCAATCGAAATGGAATAACACACCTGTCAATTTCATTTTTAATGTATTAACTATCACTTCGAGGTGGAAAATCGTATTTAAAATATAAATAACAGAAAAATGTATTTTTAATGTTTGTATAACTGTATATTTCTATAATCAGGGCCGGTTTCGCTAATCGTGAGTATTATCTACTGGTACATTCCGAATTAAGTCGAGGATATTTACAATGACATTTAACATAAATGGTTTTTAAATCAAGAAGTGAGTCACCTGAACTAGCTGATAGAAGGGAGAAATATTTTTGAAATCGATTAGTTTTTTTACTGGTATCTTTACTAGCCCATAACCTCTCAAACGAGTACAAAAAATGCTTTATGTTGCTGAAAATTCACTTCGGAACTGGCACATTTTTATTACATTAGTTATCGGTTCCTTTGCCATTTGTTTACTATAGCTGGATACTTAGCAGCAATAATGACACCTGTAAAAATTTTCTCCAAATCTATTATAGTTTTTTCGTGAAGAAATACTAATTTCACACATCGTTGTAAATGTTCTTTCAGCAATATTCGTATAAACGAGTCTATTGAAAATCACATAGAAATTGAAATGACTATATTTTTATACCTAACATGCTGTGACGCGATGAATTATGCATTGTTTTCGATATTTTATGATAGTTACAAAACAATTTGCGAAAAATCATTGTATAATTTCTACTTTATTACATTTATATCCGTCGAATGAAATTTCAATTGTTGAAACACTGTATGTTAGTTTTTTTTTGCAGTTCTGTTACATTCGTGTGTTAGAATACCTAAAAGGCGAAACCCAGATCGTGATTGACAAAACATGTGGAAAATACAAAGTTTCACAATTAAATTTTGATACTGAAATTCCATCAAACACCCTCAGTCGATATCGCAATTCTATATAGCACAGTAAAGATCTGATCTATCGTTTTTTGGAATGTCTTTTTTATAATAGAACAATGAAACATAACCTCACATTTATCATTCCCTGTTCTATCGTTTTTCTAGATTGAATATTATATTCTTGTCACAAATATAGGCCTTATAAATCGTTTTGTCGTCACGCTCATACAATACTCACTAATTTCTTGATGAGTCGATATAAATTTTAGGTATATTTATTTGTTCAATTACCGTGCAAAGTGGTTCTTCTCAAACTTTTTCATGACATGGCTATTAAAATAAAATAGTTTACAACCTTCTAATAAACGCATGTTGAAAAAAATTGCGACCGTTAGTTCGGGAAGTACAGGTAGGTGTAAAGGATTTTTCAACACATAAATATACATAAAATAATTCTTCAGTGATGGTGATAGAAATATTAGGGGTGTTGTCTTAAAAAATCAGACTTGAAAATGGTACTTTCAAAATATTTATAGCATTTTTTGAGTATCAACTATTTATCATCTCAAAAAATTCTTCAAAAAATAATGTTCGTACCGATTGAAACTAATTATTTAACATATGCCATTTCATCAAAAAGTGACATTTAATATAATAAAAATGATCGTATAATGTTACTGAAAAAACTTAACTGTAAATTATTTAGTGTCTTACCTTCTATAAGGAAATCATTTACACCGTAGTCCCTATCTCAACGCTGTAAAATAGTAGTCTATAATTGTTATCAGAACATTCCGTTGCATAATAATCGACTAAAAAAACAATTTTGTGTTTTGCAAAACATTCAAATTTTAACCGATATTTTCGTAGATATTTCAAATAATATTGAATATTTTCTTGGCTGATGAAACATCCATCAAAAGATTTGAATGACTCTGCCAACTTTATTTTTATTTTTAACCAATTATTCATAGAACAATAATGACTTCTTTATAATTTTATTGATGCGAATGTTGGAATCAAAGATATAATAAACCCACGTTATTTTAGATATACACTTGTGGTACAATTTAACAGGTAGATAGTGAGTGATTTATTCCGACAGGTGGAAAAACTTTTAAATGCGGATGCAATCTCGTTTTTTATATGTATACATATATACTTCAATTTTCTTTTTCTCAAATTCTCACAGAGGTTCCAACGGTTGTTCCTTTTATTGGGGATATATTGGCAATGTAAAAAAATACATCTGGCTTTAGACATTACATAACATCTGCTAAAAATGGACTATAATATTGATTTTAATACATATTATGTCTCTATTAGCTATGTATTTGGTATATAAATATATACTAGAAAAACTACATATTTTTAATATAATTTATGATATCGACTCAAAGTTCTCGATGGAATTTCAATATCAAATCTTAATTGTTATTTTGTACGATTCCACATGATTTTTCACTTACGACTCGGATTTCACCTTTCAGCATCTTTAGGCATTCTACCACAAGGATGCAACAGAACTGACTTATTAACACACAAATTATTAGCTTATTGGTTTTGCAATATAGAAACGATTTTAAGTAAAATAGGAATTCAAAAGATTAACCGAGCAGGCTCAAACAAAATCTACATTAATACGTTTAAAATAGTATCAAAAAATAAATGACTCTCGTCCACGTGGAGTATTTTGACAGCCTTAAAAATACTGCTGAACATTTTTAAATACTCTTATCTGTGACATCATCATTGGCAGGCTGGTCCTATACTTTAAAGAAGAAAAAAATATGTCAATGACATTGTTTTATGATCGGGACCGATTTTGTTCATTGCGAGCATTACCAACTGAAATTATTCAAAATAGCATGCCTTTCCATCAAGAAATCGCGGTTAACACCTTAATAGTGATGACAGAATTCTCATTTTAGCATCGTATAATTCAAAAGAAAAATAAACTATTGTAAATAGAGATCCGTTTTTGAATTTCAATTGTGTTGTCCTTCAAGTAAAGAAATCTGAAAAACGTCTTATGAACCTTTATAATTATTAGGGTTTATTTAAAATTACTTCAAAACTACTCAAAAATAGACACACCCTTAGTTTTACTTCATACTACGACATTGTACTATTTACTTCTTAAAAGGCTCTGGTGGTTATTAACAGATATTACAGCCCCTTGTAAAGCTGTGGACAGAATGGACACAAAATCGATCTCCTGCTAGATCTATAAACCATTCAAAAAGGTGACTACTTTTTGGCTGCTAGAATCTTTGAAGAACTTCGATGACAGTTCAGGAACGCCTTTTTGTATTAAACTTTTAATAACGTATCACATAAATTAAATCGATCAAACATATAAAAAAAATAGCAATAATAATTCTTTTAAAATATTCCTTTAGTCTACTAATCACTATAAAAAAGATTTGTTGGCATGGTTATCTGTCATAAAATTTTTTTTTTTTTTTAAGAATTGCCAATTAGTCAAAAACATCAAAAGTCATAATTAAATTATTGTTATGATATGTCCTATTTTTAATATAAGAAGAATTTATGATATTAAAAACACTGGCAACACTAGATATGTCATCGGAAATGTTAAATTATATCACTAATCTAGCCGCGTAAAAAATGTCGAGGCAGCAATAAAGATTTGGTAAGAAAACATATTTCACGGCGTGCTATTTGTGGACCAACTTTTTTGAGCAATAGTGGACAGGAACGACAATTATAATACATTTTCCACGATTAAAAATTGACTGAAATCTTTATCAAATAACATTCAATAACTTACTCAAGTAGAATATAACTTTACAAAACAAACATCAGTGTATTTTCGCTATCAGCCCTGTCAAAAATTTGAGAAAGCATGCCCTGTATCCGGCCAATTTTTAAACGATTAACATTTGAATTTTGAATTTTTAAGACTTTGTACGATTCCACATGTTTTGTCAGTAGCGACCAATAATTAAAACCTTTCATGAATGACTCATTAACAATATTAATCGTTAATGAAACTGACCACAGGCAATTATGCAAATTTTTTTAGATCAATATTATTAAATTTGTTTCAGTTGTCATTTCGTTCTTGCCTTGGGGTCTGTGTTTTTCTTTAATACCTTTGGTATATAGACGATGCCAACTGTTTATTGTGCGTCAGTTCTGTTGCATCCGTGTGATAGAATACCTGAAGATGCCAAAAGGCGAAACCCGGATCGTTAGTGACAAAACATGTGGAATCGTACAAAGTTTTCACAGTTCAAATTTGATATTGAAATTCCATCAAGCACCTTCAGTCGATATCATAAATAACATTTGAGTGTACATATGAGTTTTCTGTTTTAACTGTGTTAACACTGAAAATAACCAAATTAAACCTTCTGGGGCAGTTTAAAAAATTGACTCTTTGCCACAAACTTTCGATGTATTTTCACTATAAGTCCCAGATAACGTTTGACAAATCAAGCCAAGTGCCCAGTCAATCATTGAACATATGACATTTTTAGATAGTTTACTTAAAGTTTCCTAACTGTAAAACCAAATGATAAAACCAAATGAAACCTTCTGAGCTATTTTAAAACATTATTATAATGCGATCTAGTGTGATGAAATTGTCAATATTTTTTATTGTCAAGAGTCAAATTATTATACAATGTTTACAAATGCAACGAGTCTAATTTTTTTTTTTTGCTTTGCACACACTTTGCAGGTCCTACTAGGGTTATTTTGTTTTTCTTTTGCGGGTATAGGAATCAAAAATATTGTGCCATATCCTCGGATAATCTGCACTGTGAATCTTGCAAAAATCTTGCTGGAAGTGAGACTTTAATATCTTTTTCAGAAGAGAGAATGTATTGTGCGTGTGACGATTGAATTTTTACATAGATCCTTCAAATCAATACCTTCATATACGATAAGTCTAATTGGATGTCTTTCTATCTGTCTTGGCTACAAAAAAATTAGAATTCCTCTGTCATATACATCGCTTGATGTTACTAATTTAACTGTTTTTGAAGTGCTGGTCTATCACGTGAAGACAGGGCTCCGGAATTCGACGTATACCTTATCAATTATGTAGAACTAAAATACATTGTTATTTTCACACCGTGTTGTAATAGAATTTAACAAAGTTATAGCCAATTCAATCAATAAGTTATTTTTGAATAGCTTTGTTTTAGTTTTTATTGTATCAGTTAATAATGCTCACGACAAACAAAACATTCTGTTTTATTTTTTAAGTATTACAATATTGTTATTTTGAATCAAAAATAATATGATTTTTAAAAACACATCTAGTTTTGTTTGTATTAAAACAACAAACAGTTAAATTTGAATTTTTTCAACTTTGTACGATTCCACATTTTTTGTCACTAACTACCCGGTTTCTCCTTCTCAGTCTTCTTCAGTTCTTCGTCATTTATGTTGCATCCGTGTGATAGAATGCAAGGAAGATGCCGAAAGGCGAAACCCGGCTCGTTAGCGGCAAAACATGTGGAATCATACAAAGTTGTAACAATTCAAATTTGATATTGAAATTTGAAAAAATCACCTTCAGTCGATATCAAGAAGATAAATCAACAGTTATGTTAACCACAGTCGAAAGTATTGCCGTATACTGAAAAGAATCATCGATTGATATAATGTAAATAATCACTTTCACTGTGATTATAACATGATTCAACCACGGTACCGTTACCACTGTACTATGAAGGCCATAATAACCTAGACAAGGTAACAAAGAAAATTTGATACAGCTTTTAACTAACCAAAGAAAAATATGAAAATAAATATTTAATGCTTTACTTTTTGATTCTGTCTATGTAGATTAAAAATCTTGTTGAAATTTTCTTTCACTAGATGGCGTTGCAAGTTGCTTGAAAAGGAAAATAAAGCGCACAATTTTCCACAAGAATTTCAGCTATCGTTTGTGGAAATACTAATCAATTGTAGATACCGTTGTCAAAAAATAACTTTAAAAACAGTAAAATATTATTTGTTGGAATAACTCCACGATGTGCGATACCGATGCTTATCATTTGATTAAATTGTGGAAGTAAAAAAATATAAGATTAACATATTCACAATACTTAATTAAAGTCAACTTTTTTCACAGAATATCTGATAATGCTGAAAGACGAAACCCGAGTTGTGAATGACAAAGCTCATAAAACTCCAAAAATTTTCATCGTTAACCACCGTAAAAATGAAAGGTCCAAATAAGTATGATATTCAAAAATAATGATAGAGAATTTCGATGATAATTATTATGTCACATATCTGTGTTTTAAATACACAAAAAATAAATATAATTTTCTTCGTAAACATATAAAAATATAAATCAAAACGTAGCCCGAATACTTTCCCCGCATATTTCTTGGATGTCACATCAACACGTCATGTTTTCTATTTCAGAAAGACATAACTGCTATTGAATGAAATAACAAATATCTTTTGGGATACTGAAAGACCAATGGGCAAATATCGGCGAGGCATGCCGAACGTCCGCGATTTATGGCGTCGCGCGGTAGACGACAATCGGCGAATAAACAGATGATTGATGTCCCGGCAGGTGCTTACGAAAGTCCAGTGCTCGACTGAATATATTATTATTCTACGAACAGGGTCATCAAAAGTTGTGTTATGGAATTTTTTCAGTGATTATCTTCTACGGAAACGATGTTGGAGATAAATCATATTTTTTGATTTGCATCTGGTCATTTCTGATACATGGCAGCTATTAAAGGTAATGAAAAATGGAATGGAATTTTTTTTTAAAGATTGACCTGAGATATTATATGGTGAATGTAATCTTTTATTAGTTGCACACTACAAGAGTAACATTAGAAAGGAATCTTTTAAGTATATGATATATGATATCGAATGAAGATGCTTGATGAAATTTCAATATGAAATTCTAACTGTTGAAATTTCGCTTTTTGGCATCTTCTGACATTATATCACACGAAAGCAACAGAGCTTTCAACTCTGAAACCGTACAAAGTTTCAACAAGGTTATACCCCCTCCGCCCGTTATGTGTAAGCAGTCGTTGTTTCACGGCCGTTTTCCAAAACACAACACCGATACAAATAAACGAATCTAATTTTTATTATTGGCCTGATACAGAGCTGCACAGACTGATTTGTAAGCCATGTAATTTTTTGCTTAAGTGATATTAAATATCCTGTGTACTGCAAACTCGTCGTGGCGGAAAATTGAATCTAAAGATAAACGATGTTGAAAATTTGTCAAATGCCTCAAAGTCGAACTTATTATAGTTAATATCAAGAGAGCGTGGGCTATTGGACCCGTGTGAGGACGAACCAAAGCAAAAAGCTCTGCTTATTCGGCATTTGCCTCTGAACAATCTCACAGTACGTGATAAGTGTCTTGGTTGTTATGTCCACAAGTACAATCCGACCTTTAAACCAACTTTCTTAACCCATATAAATACTTTACTGTTAATCTTAACATGATAACATAACAAAAGTATATCTCACAAAATTGAACATTTTTTTTCTATATCATTGCAAATATACCACTTTCTATTTCGTCAACCTTTCAAAGTCACTTTTTATACAGTGAGAGTTTTTTTCACATTACTTGAAATGCTCATACTGTATTGCAAATACATCATTTTGTCTTATATTATAAAAATAAACTTAAATAAAAAGAATGAATTGTGTATTTCTTTAATCAAGCAATTAATGGGTTTTCTTTCTTGTCACATTTAATATGTTAACTGTCACTTCTAGGTGGAAAGAAATTGTATTATAAATTATAAAAACAGTTAACATTAGTAGGTGCACGCGTTGATCAAAACTTAACCCGAAATTGTATTATACTAAAAATGTATTTTATTATTCTAAAAAAATGATAGCTCAGTGAGAAAATAGCAATGTATTTTAGTTCTACAATTTTTTTTTATAAGATATAGTTGATAGCTATTTCGACTCACCATCGTCAGAACAATTACTAGAATTAGTTCTGATGATGGCGTGAGCCGAAACAGCTATCAACTATATCTTATAAAAATATTGTAGAACTAAAATACGTTGTTACTTTTTTCATCGTGTTACAATGGAGTTCTACCAAGTATATACCAATTCAATCAATAAACAAAAATAACTTTTAATTTTCCATTTTCCATTTTTATTCTAAATATTTATAAAACGATTATATATATTAAATAGAATATAATATCCTTCGTTCAGTAAAACAGCGTTATTTTTTAACTTTGGGTAAAATTTATCAAATTGTGAATTATGTATAATATTTTTTAAAAACGTTAAACTTAAATAATCTCAAAATAAAATTGATTTCTAAAAAATAAAATAAAAATGCCTAAGATCTTAAAATAATGACAAGCAATTATCTTACTTTTTAAATTCACAAGCCGATATTTGCTGCAGAAATTTACTACTTCAAAGTATCTTCGTTGTTTTGTGTATTCCCCGTCAAAGGTTGTGAGCCACTGGTTTATGACACTTATTCATTATGTTCGCCAAAACCTAACATCTCATCTTTGTAAAGTGGCAAAAGTTATTATAGATGTACGGTCGATCGAAAATCTAACACATTCGGCATGTGTTTACTGTGAGTTGAATTTTATATTTGTGCAGGGTCGAATTAGTCAATAATTAAATAGACGAACATTACTTTTACGTATTTTTTCAGTGTAAAAAAAGACATTCGAAAATGCTTCATGGCTTAAAAACATCTCCAGGGAGCTTATATCGATATGTAAAACAAAATCAATGATATCAAACTAAACAAGCACTAATATATAAATAAATAAAACATAATTAATAATTAAATTTTCAGACCTTTACAATACAATGATCGGTTTCGCTCGTCTTCATTATAATCAGCTGATAAATTACAGGTAGTAAGAAAATTGTTATGATTTATATTTAAAAAAATATAGGTAGTCAAAAAATACTTTCAAAAAGTAAAAAAATATTTAACAGATAATCATTCAAAATAAACGTTATATAGATGATTTTTTTTATGATATCGACTGAAGGTGCTTGATGGAACTTCAATATTAAATTTGATTTGTTGCAACTTTGTACGATTCCATATGTCTTGTCACAAACGACCGGGGTTTCGCCCTTCGGCATCTTCAGGTATTCCATCGCACGGATGCAACAGAACTGACTAAGGTCCCGGGTCGTTTGTGACAAGACATATGGAATCGTACAAAGTTGCAACAATTCAAATTTATATAGATGATTTGTTAGTATAATGCAGTTGATAAAGCTCAATGTGAATGCAACCGGTTCTTATTCGAAGATTATAAAATAATCGAATTAGTACTTAATATTATGTTTTAATATCGTAAAATAATAATGGCTTTTCATATAAATTACTTTATTTATATAAATATGATTTATTGCTTTTGCAACGTCAACGTATTTAAGAAATTATTGTTGAAAGTTAAAGAAATAAACAATAAAACAAAAAATACGGATAGCAAAGAACGTCCACGATTTTCCAAAAATTAGCCGGAACATACAATTTTATATTATTATTAAGGCTGGCAGAATTGGCTAGATATATTTCTTATCGATTTTTCAAGTTATTAAAAACTAGCGTACATAAAAGAATATAATTTATTCGTTGTCATACAAAATATACGTAAATTTATCCAAATCGTTTAAAGATAAAATATAAACGACCTCCTTAATTTAAATGTCTACTAAGATGTTATCAAAAATATGTGCCGTATTTTCCAGCTCTCTTTCAATGCACATTGCCCTCGATTTTTCATTTATTTTCTTATACATGCCACGTGAAGCTTAAAGCTTTGTAGCACGCCAATAGATAGTTGCACTGGGTAAAAGAGACTTAAAGAATTCTCAATAATTATTTACAAATAAAAATTGCGTTGGAACATACCAAATAGATTCAATTGAAGCATCAAACTTGCGATCAATAATGATACATACTAATTAATATCAAGGATCGACTGCAAGTTGCAATGTACCATGTCTATTTCTGAAATAAGAATACATTGTTAGAGACAAGAGGTTATTACATTTAAAATTATCACACCAAAGCATTCATAAGCTTACAAAGTCAGTGGTCAATTTCATTAATTTATATGCACAACGACGATGTTCATGATATTAATAATCGCAGTCACAAAGCAATATTTCTTATGCAATATGGCCTGTATAGTTCGCCTGGAACCAAACGATCTTCGATATTTTAAGAATATTTTCGTTAATAATTTATTATATATTAGTATAATATAATGTAAATAATAATTTCTACCATCAAAGTATTAAACTTAAAATTTTGTATATGTTAACTGTCACTTTTTGGTGAAAAGGCCTTATATTTAAGCAATAAATACACCTTGTTTTGTATTATAGTGGATGATCAAATAACGATCATAATCTGACTATTGAGAATATAGTCGCCCTATTAATTTTTCGTTAACCAAACAACCGAGTATTACAGGTAGAATGAATGAATTATTATAGAATGATCGTATTAGTTCGTTATCCGAATATTTTCTTATAGTGTTCGTCGTCTGATTTGCTCGCAGTCCGAACTGTTCTTTAAATGTTCACCCATTGTATTTCAATAATTTTATATATTATGTTATTTTGTTACGAAATTATTACAAAGAGGTCATCACCATTTTATTTTTAAATTATTTTACTTCACTTTGATATATATTGAATGATTTATGATATCGACTTAAGGTGCGTGATGGAATTCCAATATCAAATTTGAATTGTTGAAACTTTATACGATGCTGCATCCGTGTGATAAATGCCTGAAGACGCTGAAAGGCAAAATACGTGTCATCTCAAGTAACTTACCAAATGGAATAACTAGAATTCAAATTTCAACCGAAATTCCATCAAAGTAAATGCTGAAATATTTCTGAAATCGACCGAAGTTACTTGATGGAAATTCAATATCAAATTAGAATTGGTGAAATTTTGTACAACTGGACTTGTTTTGTCACTGATGACTCGACTTCCTTTGTCTTTCGACTTATACAGACAGCTAATTTCACAGATGCAACAGAACTCTCCGTGTGATAGAATTCCTGAAGATGCCCTAAGACGAAACTCGGGTCGCTAATGGTGGGAAAAAATATTGAATCGTAAAGGCTGTAAAATCGGAGTCAGATTCGTAGAGTCGCGGTGTTTTAACCGGAATTGGAATCTACTTTTTCTATTAAACAATTTCGAAAAATATCTCAATTAACAATTTCCCGGATTAATTGATTTATCTTAAATTTAATTCACATACATAGGAAAGGTGGGCAAAAACAGAGTCGAGTTGTCGATCTACGTTGGATTTGTGTGTTTTTAACGACTTCACAGCTCTGATTAAAGGCCTTGGAAGTTTTTGTGAAACGGTTTTCACCGTGAAACAGTATCGTAATGAATAACCAACTGGCTTGAATGTTTAAAAATATTCCATACAGTTTTTAAGTTTTCTTCTGAACAAAAAACAACGTAGAGCAAAACGGCTTTCTATTTTTAACACTCTGTTTTGTTAAGTTTTACTTCACAGTCAAATAAGCCTTATTGATTTTGGCAGCATTGTTGAAAACGTTAAAAATCTTGGTGCTAATTCCGATCGACTGTATCAAGTGTCTATCTAGCGTTCAAATTAATAACACTTTCAAAACGAAAACTGACTATGTAGTTCGTTCAAAGAAAAAGTGCAGAAAATCAGAATTAAAATCAAAATTAATATGACAGTCAAATATATTTAATCTACTGTCTCTGTCTCTATCTCGCCTTTTTTCTAACATGTATATAATGTAAGGATATGATAAAACTACTGGTAAGTTAATTGTAACTTTAAAAAATTCTAATCTACTTTAATGTATGCATATATATAATGCGTCTTGAATATTGACATTTTAAACACGCCCCGTTATTAGCAAAATCATCGTAGAAGTGTGCCAATATTAGCGATCAGAAATAACTAAGTACGCCTAACGCTACATTGCAATTAGATTAATAATTCTTGTTGCAAATCTATACGCGACTAAATGCTTATGTGACATATTTATGGAGTCGTGTCAAATAGCGTGTAGTTATCGTTTTTAAGAATATTAAATTATTGATAATGAGCCAATACTCACGACATTTCTATTACGTTACTCTTTAATAGCTACTCAACAGTTTTTTTCCTTCGTATTTAATTTGATTTTCGAATATTATATTTAGGTTAGACTGTGTTCGCAATTCTTCAATCGAATAACTAGTTTTATATTTTATTACAATTAATTAATCAATTGTCACTTCTCGATGGAAAGGTGTGATATTTTAAATGGTAAAGACACATTTTTAAGTATTATATAATACTTCCACAATATATTTTATGATCAGAACCGGTTTCGCTTAAAGCAAGCATTACTTATACGAAATTGTTGAAACTTTTATTCTTTATATTTGCATGTATCAACTATCAAAATACTACAATCAGTCGACTCAACAGTTGTAACGATGGCAGTCGGAGGTTTAAATAAAAATAAAAAAAGCAAGCGTAAATATGTTTTTGAAATGAATTTTAAAAATAATCATTATATAATATTTTTTTAACAAATCAAAGTATTTTAAATATTAGAATAAAATTTCAGTTGGTAATGCTCGCGATGTGCGAATTCGGTCCTGATCAAAAATATATTGTGGAAATAAGTATTAAAAATTTTGTTTTTATTATTTAAAATATCATGCCCTTCCATCAAGAAGTGACAGTTAACACCTTAAAATAAGTCGCAGTATATTTTGGATAGAAGGAAAAGGGCTAGGATATGACTAGTGGGTAGCTATTCGCTCTTGAAACACCTCGTGTTTAAGGATCAGAAAGATGTTAAAACCTATGCCGTTATACAAAACCGATTGTAAAAAATGCTGTTTGTAAAGGAATACGAGATCTCTAGATCTATCGGGGAATCCAGCGACCATTTCACTTAAATCCCGACAGTTATTATGGCTATCAAAATTTAAAATATAAAAATAAAGACATTGGTGTCACTTATTCCATTACGCTCTGGTAATGTTAACAAGATAGTAATATAGTGTTTAAACGAATTTTGTATAAAATACGTGAAATAAAATGTTTCAATTAATTTCTACCGTTATGTCCTAGTGACGTAAGTTAGATCGACGATATTGCATTAATGCAATATTAAATCGTCCGGATAAAGGTGAATTCGTACTGCGACGCAATATTGCATTCAGACAGACATATCGTTGAACGCCTCTCGTTTCAATTCTGTCTTTTAGCGTTCCTTAATATCAAACCGCGTGAGAAATTATTCATAGATGCTTCACCAAAATAAACACACATCGCCACAAAGTCCAATCTATAATTATTGGACTCAATAAAATCGCTCAATGTCGCATCTATAGTTTTGTCACATTAAAACACACGCCAGACTATTCATACATGAACAAAAAATCGCTCCACCTTCTTTTTTTTAATTTTATAAAACATATGTGAGCTATTATCGTGTACAATTTTAACATATATATAATCAGGGCTAGATTAAGTGGTGGGCAAAAGAGATATTTTAGCAGGGTGCTAGATTTAGTAACAGCAATATTGACAATATATTATATTATATATACATTGTCAATATTCCGTTGGTACTAAAAATAGTTGTGCGACCTTTTGACGACATTGACAATTTATTGCAGACCAGTTTAAAGAAGTCATACAATAAACGATAATCATTTACGGCTCACTTATCTCAATATCTATATATCTCAATGATCAACGTTTTCCATCACATAGTCTCAATAGATTCATAATTGATAGATATTATAAAATTATTTCAGATATAAATTTAGCACCTAGCCTTACTGTCTAATTTTAATTTTACTTGTATACATAAAATTAGAACTATTAACCGACTGTGAGTTCTATTGTACCGTGAGATAGAATGTTTGAAGATGCCAGAAGACGAATTTGCGGGTCATGAGTGACAAAAATTATTGAAAGAAGCTGAAATCTGATTTCT
The DNA here is from genome assembly GCA_028555115.1 of Himalopsyche japonica. NCBI lineage: Eukaryota > Metazoa > Arthropoda > Insecta > Trichoptera > Rhyacophilidae > Himalopsyche > Himalopsyche japonica. Next base: position 162,791 of record JAHFWJ010000345.1, read on the forward strand.
GCACATCACAAACAACAACGCGTATCTAAACTCAATTTGACCCTTTTAAAAATAACCTTTTACAAACAATAGCTGTAAATTGATTTTTTGTACTTGACTGTAATTAATTGTGCAAACGCCTTACTTTACGGTAATCAATTCTTTTTTTATTAAATTATCACTCATTTTGATTACGTGATTAAAATTTATATATATAGTATGCAGACCAGGATCGTGTAGTCTTTAAAACACATTTCAATTACATAGTAAGTAAAACAAACATCTACAATTGAAAAAATCGTTCTTCTAATTTGTACAATTTTGACTGACATAAAAAGTTGCCCTTTTAGAGTTTATACTATATTTATACCAAATCCTTTGCATTATAACACGGTGAAAAAATAACAATGTATTTTAGTTCTACAAAATTATTTTTAACAAATATGTTGATAGCTATTTCGGCTCACGCCATCGTCAGAACTTTCAAAATTCTAAATGAAACAATAGGTGTCTATGACAATAAGATTATATAGAATTTTGACAATTTTGTGTCATTGTGTTAAAGTAACAGGCTAGGCTGTTGGAACAGGAGAGAGGATGTGTTGTGTGCCTTTTCTGAACAGCTATATTTATATAAGCGAATGTTAGTTTAAGCATAGTTCTGACGATGGCGTGAGCCGAAATAGCTATCAACTATATTTGTTAAAATTAATTTTGTAGAACTTAAATACATTGCTATTTTTTCACCGTGTTATGATGTAGTTCTACCAAGTAAATGCCAATTCAATCAATACCTTTGCATTATGTTTCTAATGAACGACTGTGTGTTCAAATCACATTGCAAACATAGTGACAAGTGGTTGACTAATAAAAATCGTCAAAAAAATAAAAAAAATAGTATCTACATAAATAAACGTATAATTGTGTATTGATCGAATTGGCACTTACTTGGTAGAACTCCATTATAACACAGTGAAAAAATATCAATGTATCTACAGAATTTATAAAATATATAGTCGATAGCTATTTTGGCTTACGCCTTCATCAGAACTATATATTTATATATATATGTATTTGCCAAGGCTATAGAGTCGTTAAAAAAACACTATTCCAAAATTCACCAACAAAACAACTCCGACTAGCAAAAGTTTAGTTTTGTCAATGAACCAATCAATTTGGCAAATTGTTCATTGAGATATTTTTCAAAATCGTCTTATCGAAAATATATTCGCGTTTTTTCACGACTTACTCACACTCCAACCCTGATGTTGACATATTCTTTGCATGAATATTATGTAACAATAATTATATTGTTTAAATTGCATAAATGATAACGAACTTTTTCTATGCATTGGCAAAAATATTCCATACATACATAGCGAACGAATCTAAAGTCGAATATCAAATTTATACCCAACACACTCTTATATCATTCCACCAATACTCTCACATTCTCGTATTTATATGTGCGGAGGAGAGTGGAAGGGGGAAATGTCGATAGAATTCGTCCTTTTTATCCTTCGCTATACTTACTCTCGCACATATACATACTATATGTTAGCATTCTTATAGTACAGAATGGATAAAAAAGAATACACAATAACTTTAGCTCGTTAATTTTATTTAAAACGAAATATTAATCAAATGTGAATTGTTGTAACTTTGTACGATTCCACATGTTTTGTTACTAATGACCCGTGTTTCGCGTTTAGACATCTTCAGGCATTCTTTCACATGGATAAAACAGAACTGACGCACAATAAACAGTTAGCATCGTCTATATATCAAAGGTCAAAAAACAAATTTAATAAATGTGATCTAATAATAATTAGCACCTTGGATTATTTTCATTGACGATTATAATTTTTAATGAGTCATTCTTGAAAGGTTTTTACAAAAAATAATAATCAACTATCATTAAAATATAACTGGATCTTTCTTTTTACCAAATACCATTTATTTCAGTTTTTGATATTTTTATTTGACATTAAAATTACATCAAGCACCTTCAATCGACATCATAAATTAAATATTAATCATTGATATTCGACTAAATGTGTTCGATGGAATTTCAATATTTATTTTGAATTGTGAATCATTATATAAAACTGATAGTCACAACTGATCAGTTGATAATGCTCGCGATGACCCAAACCGGTCCTGATCATAAAATAAACTATGGAAGTGTAAAGCAAAAAAATCTACACTTATATCAACTTTTTGTTTACTCAGACGAGCCAAATTTAATATGTGATTAGCAGAGCTTTTGTATATGTTATAATTAAAAGCATTGTTTTGATCAATAATCTACAAAAGTTATGGATTTGTGGAACTCCATTAGAACATGGTGATAAAATAGCAACATATTTTAGTTCTACAAAAGTTACAAGGTATATATATTAGTTGATAGCTATTTCGGCTTACGCCCTCGTCAGAACTATATAGTTCTAGTACTTATTTTACAATTTATCTAGAACTGCATCTAGTTCTGGCGATGGCTTGAGCCGAAATAGCTATCAACTATATCTTGTAAAAAAAATGTAGAACTAAAATACATTGCTATTTTTTCAACGTGTTATAATGGAGCAGTGTTGAACTGAAAAATATAAAAACTTAACACTGAAATAAAATTTGAACAAAAATAAGTTTCTATTGAGAATATCATGGTAGATATAAGTTTAACATACAAAAAAGACGTATATAGAATAGTGAATAAATTAATATAAAAATTTCAGGATAGAGTGCATGTAAATCATCAATAAATCAATTATTCTTAAATTGTCGAAGAGGCTGTTTGAGCACACTGTACCAACCACACCTACCCACACACTCGCACCCCCTTACACTCACACCACTGCAGGGCATCCACCGTAGACCCACGAACAAAAAAGCAAGCGTACATAAAACTACGTTCACGGGCGCACATCTACGTGGTGGCAGGTCGTCGTAACCAATCGGGTATCGAACTTAACGTATCGGAGGTTCGCTCCTCGGCTTTCATTGGCTGATCGGTTTCGTTCTATTGGAGGATCGAGTGCGCAGACTCGAACCGATAGATAGATTTTCACGCGGACACTCTGATTTGAAGGTTTTGCAATAACGTATATGTAGGTTCACGTTATGCGCTCTACGGCGTAGGCTGGATCTACGGCGTAGAGCCATGCCTACGGTATTTTTTAGGTATTGAGAAAAACCAGCATCAAAATCGATACTTATTTTATTATTGATTTATTTGATTTCCAAGTATTATTTGATACACCCAAAGTATGACGTACGATTAAAAATATTTTTTTTAAGTCTTTAAGCTGTTAGCATGAATGGTTTTTCAATATCATGTTTTATGAACACTTAAACATTATATAAAAGGTTTTTTATGACAGCTAGTTGTTAATCAATCGCACAACTATATGCAAATAGTGCTGTTAAATATATTTTATTTTTACAATATCGTATTAGGAAGTGATAATGGTAAAAAATCAAGAAACAGATCTATCTTTTGTATGAATGAAAGATATAAAACCTTATCACTTTGGCCTTGTCTAATATAATATGTATAGCCAAGAACTTTGCATTTAAACTTTCAGAAGGGCAATTTTCATTTGTTTTGATTTTCATTCATCGAAATTTATATGTTGAAAGAATATTACAATACAAGCAATGTTTTAAGCATAATTTACATATCAATTAGTTCTGTTGCATCCGTGTGATAGAATGCCTGAAGATTCCAAAAGGCGAAACCCGGGTCGTTTGTGACAAAACATGTGGAATCGTGCAAAGTTGTGACGATAAAAATTTGATACTGAAATTTCATCAAGCACCTTCAGTTGATATTAAAAATTACTATTAATAGTAAATAATACTAACTATAATAATAAATAGTAAAGAAAAAAATGTGCTTTATAGGCAAGAAAATAAAATGACATTAAATTCAAGCACAAATTTGTTGATGCTAAAATTGTTCTTTATAAAACGTCTGAACTGTATATAATATAACAAAACATTAAAATATCATTCATTCGTTTACTTTTATTTACATTTTGAATAAACCTTACATATTACATTTTTGTATTAAAATAGGTTGTATAATTAAATGCTTCGATCGTATACAAAATTAAGTTTATAAATTTTCGTGTACGAAGTAAATACATTGATTTTATGCGAAACCAAATCCATTAAGCCCGTATACATTTTATAGACTGTGCAAATCTATTGTAGACCCACAAAGACGGCTCGTAGACCCCAGACGTAGAAGTTACGAGCTATCGTAGACCCGCTCTGGGCGAGATAAGGCTGTACCGCTGTTGGCAGCATCACCCCGAAAGCCTCTTCCCGTGTGTCGCGCGATTCTCTAACGTATTATACGGCCTCCCGTAGTGGGCTGCTACAAAAAATCAATACATTCCAAACGACGTATCTACGGCTCTAGCACATACGAGGTTTGAAAGTAGTCCTTAAGCGTATACGTTATGCGCACACATCTACGTGACACGTACGTTAAATACGTATACGTCTTGCAACGCATATGTATTCGTCCGATCACAGAACGACTTCTGAAATTTATATACATTCTGTGAAATCATAACGTTTCTTTTCACGCTATATACTTAAAGTTACTTATTTAAACTAATTGCTTCTATAATAAACATTATTTAAATTAAATACATATAATTAAATTTAACTCATAATTTGTATTTTATTTGGTAGACCCCATTATAACACGGTGGAAAAATAGCAATGCATTTTAGTTCTACAATTTTTTTTTATAAGATATAGTTGATAGCATTTCGGCTCACGCATCGTCAGAACTACGCTTAAACGAACATTTGCTTATCTTTATATAGCTGTGTAGAAAACGTACACAATACATCTTCTGTCCTGTTTTAACGACCTAGCTTATTTCCTGCTAGCAATAAAACTTTTAAAAAATTAAAAATTGAAAATGAAACTAAAAAGGCGGCTATATCAATAAGATAACATATTGCATGGAAATGGTTTATTGGATAGGGATGGTTTATTACGGAATCGACTGAGCCCTTTGTAATGGCTTGAGGAGCGGAGACAGACATATATTAGTTTGTTCGTTAAGAATTCCGTGTGATAATTGATATCTATTGATTTCCAGCTGTTCTATAGCCGTCATCTTGCGTCCTTAATAACAAAGATGTAAACACGTAGGCGATGAGTTTTTTAGTACTTATTTCTACAGTATATTCCTTGATCAGGACCGGTTTCGCCCATCGCGATTGGTTTTGTATGCCTGCTACCATCAACTCGAATATTTTATATAAATAGACTTGTTTGAAAATTGTATTCCATCAGTTGATAATGCTCGCGATGAGTGAAACCGGTCCTGGTCAAAAATATATTGTAGAAATAATTACTAAAAAATGCGTTTTTATTATTTGAAATATTATACATTTTCATCAAGAAGTGACAGTTAACACCTTAAAAGTTGTAATTAGTGTTTTTTTATTTTACGTTCTTACTTCATACTCTTATCGATATATATATGTGCTATTTTTATTTCGCATAGTCAAATGCATAGCAATAAACAGAAGTGCCTAGAATGACAAAAAAAGTATTGATTATTTTCATTCATAAAACCTTAAGCTATAATGTGTTAAATGTCACTTCTTGGGGTGGCTACACAAAATCACTTTTGTGGCAAAAACATCCATTGATAAGAGAAATAATTCATGAATAAAATCAATCACTTTATTGAAGAAGTGACAGTGTTAACTGTCACTTCTTGGTGTATGAGGAATTAAAATTTCCTGTTCTGATGAGTTCTGAGATGATAGTTTTGATATGGGTGCAAGCCGAAAAAGCTATCTATTTTTCGCTGGGTTAAGATTTCTCTTTTTATATGTTAGCTATTGTGCATGGCTTAAAGATCGGTCCGTGCTGCTCTGTATCGGGCCAAGAATACGAGGAGTAAAATCTGTTCTTTTTATTAGTATTGCGTTATAGAAGGCGACCGTGTAACAGCAGCTGCATACACATAACAGGTGGAGGTGGGACAACTAATTTTTTACTTCTTGGTGGAAAAGCGTTTCATTTAAATATAGTAACAAAAACGCAATGTTTTGTACTATTTTAAAAAAAAAATATGATGAAGACAAGCTTTGCTAATCGCTATTATTTCCATTGGTGGAAAAATAAGTAATAAATTATATTATTGTATTAACTGTCACTAGTTTGTTGAGATATATTAAAAAACAAAACATTACCGTTTTCAAATATCGAATTGACATCAACTCGTGTTGAATGAATGGAACCGGTTCCGAAACCTAAATCTTCAAAAAATAATTAAATATTATTTGTAGTCGAGATTCGTTTGTAAAATATTTGATAGAAAGATCGATTCTATAGAGACTAGAACACCATCGTTACTTTTTTTTTCAAATTTGGAACGGTTCCAAGAGAAAAAGTCGTTTCCAAACTTTAACACTGCTTAACCCATTTACGTCGCGAGTATTTTTCAATTTGTTTCAGCGAGCGATATTTCGTGATTTTATTTCGATATAAACTTGGCCCATCGTAAATATAACTTAAAGTTATGATGTGTTCGAGGAAACTTCTCTAAAGCAGTGCCTCAAAAACTTTACTTTAAGAAATAAATTTTTAAAAATGTTTTGCATTAAAAGTGAAAAAAATATTAAGCATTTCAACACGTTGAAAAAATAGCAATGTATATTAGTTCTAGTCCTGCTAGTTCTGACGATGGCGTGAGCCGAAATAACTATCAACTATATTTTAAAAATAATGTTGTAGAACTAAAATAAATTGCTATTTTTTCACCGTGATATAATGGAGTTCTACCAAGTGAATGCCAATTCAATCAATAAATTAAGCATTTCGTTCGATTGACGGTAAATAATAGTTCTGATGAAGGCATAAGCCGAAGAAGCTATCACCAATGTACCTCATTAATTTTGTTAAACTAAAATATAATCCATTGATATTTTTTCACCGTGGTTTAATGGAGTTCTATTAAGTAAATGCAAATTCAATCAATAACTTTACGTACATTTTTTAACGATGTACGTTTTGTATGATAATAGTTATTTTGCACGATGATTCTTTTAGAGTTTGCTGTAAGTTACTAAGACTGTCTTGGGAAAATTGCAAAAAAGAGATTGTTTTATTGGTGTAAATTTTGTGTTAGAATTGTATAATTGTTTACTTTAAACTGTATATTTTTCAATATTTTCTCTTGGTGATTTTTAGCGTAAAATTATCCATAATTTTTAAAAACAGAATTATTTTAAATGTGTGTTTGAACAACAACAAAAATCCAAATATCTTTAAAATATGCATATCTTTTAAGGTCAACTGTATGATATTGAACCTTGACTCATTTATTCGCTAGAGTATACGTCTCACCACTCGACTATAGACGGTGAAATTTAAATTTTAGATATGTTATTAGAAATGTTTAAAACGTTAAAGAAATTCATCACTGAAAGCTATGAAAAATTAAGTGTGATTAACTGCAACGTCGAATTAGGCTGTTAAAGTTTGGCTAAATGATTCATGAAATTTTCAAGTGTAGGAAAAAGTCTATTGTAAAATGTTTTTTTTTTTTTAATTAAATATATTTCATTTAATTCGATTGTTTGACTGACGTTATTGGTATGAAAATATTGTTATAGCTTGTTTGTAATGCTCATTAGTTTCAAATAATTATTTGATATTCCGTCGTAACGACAGGGTTAACCATTAGGAAATGTTGCGAACAAGCTAGATTTGAATGGGTGGAATTGCCACGTGGCATTATAGAGTTTATCTCTTGGTGAAAAAACTGGATTGTTACAACGCACATTTGAAACCATTAATTTAATTAATGTGTACCAAATAATTGGCCATTATCGAACGGTTATTTTTTTGGAGACAGTAGTTTGTGAAAAAATCTAAATGATAAAATAATTTATAATAAAATACAGTATTTTGCTATACTTTACACTTTTTGCAGGAGAGACATGATATTTTAAATAGTAAACAAGACAATTTTAATATTATATCCACAATATATTGCATGATCTGAATAAGTTTTCATCGTCTCGAGAATCAGTTGATAATGGTACTCGTCGGTTGGTCCTGATCATCAAATTATTGTGGAAATACTACTAAGAATGTGCCAATTCCAGATGTTTTATCAATGACGATCCGGGTTTCGCCGACTAAAAGTTTTGTTGCATCCGTGTGATTGAATGCCTGAAGATGCCGAAAGGCGAAGCCCGTATCGTTAGTGACATAACATGTGGAATCATACAAAGTTTGAACAATTCAAAATTTATATTGAAATTGCATCAAGCAGCTTTGGTCGATATCTATATATATTTTTAAGCATTCTTAACCACTTCTAAAATTGGAATGTGGTTTAAAAATTTAATAATTGGTAATTATTTAATTATTGTTGTATTTTAATAGAAATCATAATTTATTTCCTTTTGAAACAAAGAAACGATTTCTAACGGGTAACTAAGCAAGCTTTGGTAAAATCTACATTAATAAATTACAAAACAGTATTCATCCGCACTAACTCTCGTTTTCGTGGAATATGTCAACACCCGAAGCAACTGTTGAACATATTAATATTCTTACCAGTGGCATCCCAATTTACGTGCTGGTTCTACACTTAGAAACAACAAACAATTGATCAAAGACTTCTCAAAAAATAAAATCCAGGAATATACAATATATTATCAATTCCCATTTTGCCCGTGTATAAATCGAAAGAACTATATAACTAGATATATACCTCTTGGAGTTTTAAAACTTTAAGAATTGGGCATAAAAATGAATTTATAAGATCCTTTTTGTTTTCGTTGAAAATCCAGAATTCTTGCAATTTTAAATGATGCAATACAAATAATTTTTTACACAAAATTTTGTGTTAAAAACACGCACTTTTTTATGTGCGATAATACAATATAACATTTATTTGGTAGAACTCCTTTATAATACGGTGAAAAAATAGCAATGTGTTTTAATTCTACAAAATTTGTACAAAGTATATGGTTGATAGTTATTTTACCTTACGTTTTCGTTAGAACTGATTCTACTTGAAACTTAGTTCGTCGTCAGATTAATTCTGATGAGGCCGTAAGCTGAAATAGCTATCATCTATATATCTATTGTATCTTATAAATTTTGTAGAACTAAAATACATTTTTATTTTTTTATTGCGACACAATATTTAGTACTGTTTCCATAATTTTCAGGAACGGATTCGCTTACCGAGAGCATTATATGAATTAAAAAAATATATGTGCATAAAGTCAATAAATAAATAAAGAAATAAAACTTAACGATAAAAAAGTTAGAGTGAGATTTTTACTAGGCATGTTTTTGTATACTTGTGAGCAAATAAATTAACATTGAATATTTTGAAAAATACTGCTATAAAAATCAGTCCTTTATTCGGAAATTTATTCAAATATTGCCCGAATTCAAATAAATTGAAAACCTTCATTAAATGCTCCTTTCTGTGTTGTATTTATTTATTTTTTCATGATAAATTGCTAGATTACAAAAAGCAAAAAAAAACGAACGAACGAATGAAAAAAAAGAAAAATATTCATCATCGAGTCGCATTATTTTGATGTCATACAAAATCAAATTATCCCTCTTCCCCCTTCCTCTAACTCTTTCTCTCCTACAAACGCAATATCTTCAATCGACTACCCTCAAACTGTTCTTAGCAGAAAAAATACCATTTCTTGACTGTAACTAACCTTCTAACTGCTAATATCTGAACTTTTGAGACGGCTGATTTTACTGTGTTGATTATAAATACCCATAAATGTATGAATTAACAGTGCTTAAAGCCTTCTTTTACTCGCTAATTTTTGAGTTAATGCATTGCATGATTTGTACTGACAAAATCAATAAGATTGATTCATTGATTGAATTGGCATTCACTTGGTAGAACTCCATTATAACACGGTGAAAAAAATTACAATGTATTTTAGTTCTACAACATTATTTTTAAAATATAGTTGATAGCTATTTATACTACGATAACTAAATTACACACTAACATTAGCTTATCTATATATAGCTGTGTAGAAACGGTACACAATACATCCTCTCTCCTGTTTTAACAACCTAGCTTGTTTCCTGTTCGCAATAAAACTAACAATTGTAAAAAAAACTCAAAAGGCGGCTACATTAATAAGTTTACATATGGCACGGAAATGGTCCATTACAGCAACGAAGATACATCAGTCAGAGGAGTCAACAATGGTGACCGACATATATTAGTTTGTTCGTTAAGAATTCTTTGTGATAGTTGATATCTATTGATCTCCAGCTGTTCCAAAGCCGTCATCCTGCGACCCTTACTACAAAGGTGCAAACACTAGCTCGAGTGGATATACTTCTACCTGTCTGTCCAATATAAACGGACAAACTTTGTTTCAGAGATTGTTTCAAAACCAATATTATTTAATAATTTTTTGAAGTTTAGACGTTGGAATATGCATTACAATAAATACTCAACTCAGGGAGCGAGTTAAGAGTTGAACCGTTGAAACTTTGTACGATTCGATTGATTAACGAGCTTTCGGCATCCTTGGGCATTATATCGCACGAATGTAGCAGAACTGACATTCAATAAACAGTATGCATTGGTTACTTACTAATGTAATTAATTAGCGAAAAACACAGACCCTACAGCTGGGGTCCAAATAATCAATTGAAATAATTTTCAATATGTTTATTTTGTAATAATGACATTTAATTGCCTGTGATAAGTTTTATCAACGTTAACAGTATTTATTAATAAGTCTTTCGCGAAAGCTTAAGCAATTCAAAATTGATTCATGGTATCTACTAAAGGTGCTTGATTGAATTTCAAAATCAAATTTGAATTGTTAAGACTGTACAGTTCATTGATTGACATTTACTTGTTAGAACTCTACAAAATTATTCCACGCTGAAGAAGAGCAATTTATTTTAGGTCTACAAAATTTAAAGGGTATATAGATGATCTCTATTTCGGCTTATGCCCTCATCAGAATGAGTTATAAGTTGATGGATTGACTATAAACCTTATAAATTTTGTATTAGTAAAATATGTTAGTATATGTTCACATGTTGGTTGTACAATTCCGCACGTTTTGTTACTCGTGACCCGTATTTCACCTATCGGCATCATCAAGCAAAATAATGTATTTTTTCGTGAAAGTTTAAGCAAATCGAAAATGATTTATCTTATAGACTGAAGGTGCTTGACATGATTTCCATATCGATTTTGAATTGTTAAGCGTTGAAGGATGTTACAATCATGTAATCGTACAAAGTTTTAATAATTCAAATTTAATATTGAAATTCCATCAGGTACCCTCGATCGATATCGTAAGTGATATAACACAATTTGAAAATATAGCTTTGTGTAGCCACAACATGTTTCACGCTGAAAGTGGGTATTAATTTTATGAAAATTTCTACTCAGCAATCAATAATCTCTTTGTCGATTGCAGATGGATATTTTAACTTGCCTTATTTTTTTTTTATAAAAGAAATAATTTTTTTGACAATGTATTGAATTTTGAGAACCTCAAGATCAGAAAAGAATCCTTTGTACGTTAGAGCGAGACGGCGTCACAAATAAGATGGAAAAAGGAAAAACATGGCGTTGAAGAGATCGAACAGTACCGTAAAAGAAAACTCCGAGTGAGCTGCGAGGGAGTGGGACACAGATATCGGATGCGGCGGTGGTGTGAGGAGAGGGTCCGAGAAAAAAATGAAAACAACGTTAGTTCAGTCTGGGGGCTAAAGGAAAAAGTCAACACTTTTATATAAATTTGGCGCTGATTGACAACAATGTTGATACAACTTAAAAATTAGGAAAAAACAACTACCATTATACAGTGGTCTCTACCACTCAAAAACATGATAGCGGTCAGCATAAAGATTGATTCAGTTCAATACATCGGTCACTTAGTCGAGTTTCTTAAGTATAACTGTAACTGGCAGACTAATGAGTGTAAATTCATAAAAACCCCTGTCTAGGAAAGCAAAAACACGCTTAATTTTAATTTGTTTTTTTTTTCGAAAATAATGACATAAAAAATACATTGCGGAAATAAGTACGAAAAAATGTGTTTTTGTTATTTAAAATATCATGCCTTTCCATCAAGAAGTGACAGTTAATATCTTAATAGTAAATAATGACTCTACGTCATATGATTATGATATTTCTGATTATAACATTAATAAGTACACTAAATCGTATAGATACTTCACATTCAATCAATTCGTTATAAATTTCGTTGAGCTACTCAACATATACTGAACGTTTTGATGTCTGGAATATATTTTTCGCGTGACGTAAAACGGCCAAAAATTGATTTACATTTAAAAGTAATAAAAGTAATAAATCAAATTTAATTTATGATATCGACTGACTGTCAGTTCAGTTGCATCCGCGTGATAAAATGCCTGAAGATGCCGAAAGGCGAAACCCCGGTCGATGATTACAAAACATGTGAATCGTACAAATCAAATATAATTTATTTTAATTATTTCAAAAAAAGAATATGCATACAAACCTGTGAAAAAATAATGACCGTCTTATATGAAGCATATTTATCGTCTCTAAATACAATAACAGGTGTTTTTCACGAGGGCTGATAGTAAACCAGCCGCTCACTTTTTTATATAAATGGTTGGCATCAACATTTAATAAATTATAATTCTTATATTTTTATAATTATTACAGACTTTAATTATTAAACCTTATCAACTGCTGTACTTTTGACTGATTGAATTTCACAAATCGATCGAAAAAATTTAATTCATATAAACTTCATTTTCATATGATAATTCAGTTATTGACATAAGACATCTTTAAAGTCATTCTTTACAAAAAAAAATAGAATATCGTGTTATGTCAGTACAGTTTCCAGGTGCGTTGGACATCTGGGAGTGTATCGGTCACACCGATACGTCGATTCCTGTCCTTGTGTTAGTGTCAAACATTTCTTCTGCTTTTCTTTCCTAGCCACCCTATACCTCACCTTACACCCCCAGAACGTATAACACCCACTATCGGTAGACCCACAGAGCTGGAGCGATTCTTCTCCCTTAATAATTCATATGTCCATACCACATAGAACAACAAAAACCATTATGGACAAATATTATTAAAAAAGTTACGATACCAAATTCGAATCATTTCAACCATGTACTCATGAACTCGATTTTGCCTTTAGTCATCTTCAGTAGGACTGTGAAGTCGTTTAAAAAATACGTCTTCTACTCCAGCATCGACTAAAAACACAACTCGGACATTGCCCATCAACCAAAAACAAAATTCCAACATCGACTACAATATTCACCAACAACACGTCTCCGAATAAAAAAATTTAAATCGTCACTTTTTCTCTACTTTTCCTATTTATGTTCATTAAATTAATGATGAACCAACCAATTCGGCAAAGTGTTCATTAAGATTCTCTTCAAAATCAAAAAAATAATTAGTCACTCGTTTTTCACGACTCTGTCTTCGAATCTATAGCCCTGCTCTTCCAACATTCATTATATAATATCACACAGATGTTATAGAACTGACAACTAGTTAACAGTTTGCATAAGCATACACAATACAAGAAGAATTGCGTAAAATATCGAACATACGGCTAAGTGCTGAATATTTTATGAATCTGAAATAATTTTAACAACTACTGACTTGACTATTATATTACAAAATGACATTAAAAAAATCAATAGAAAATCTTATGTACAATGAAACATGTTGTCAATTTTCACTATATTCAACTCCTGTTAAAATGTTATCAAAAAAAATTATACCTAGATATCCCTACATAACATATATGCATTGATTGTTCAAATTGTTGGCGAATAAAATTAAAATTTCCTATGAAATATAGAATGGAAAATTTACGAAGATTTAACTGCTCATTTAAAACGGCTAGCGAACTCAGTTGGGTTGTACATATATCATTAAAGACAGTTTTAATTTTAAATAAATTAGTACAGCGAAAATCCCATACAAATTGGCAGTAATTTTTGTAAATTAACCGTTTTTTGATTAGAATTAAAAATAATTTACGTTATTATTTTTAATTTTATGTTTTTAAAACGTAAAAAAATACCTTCTTAATATTTCTTAATATCATTTTGATCTGCCTTTATGTTTGTGTAGTATTTAAATAAAATAAATAGTAAAAATCTAAATTGTTGATTGAGACTGTGTTCGATTTCACATGTTTCGACAGTCGGCATCTTCAGTCATTCTATCACGCTGATACTATGTATTGTATATGTATCACTATCTCAGTTATGTTGCTCCGTGTGATAGCTCGAAGACGCTGAAAGGCGAAACAGGTGTCGTTAGTGACAAAATATGTGAAATCATACAAAGTTTTAACAATTCAAATTTTTACTGTTTTGTTTATTATACTTCGTACAAAAGCATATAGGAAGATATTTGACAAAATGACACGTTGAAATTTTTTTAAGTAATTTGATATAGATATTCCATCAAGCACCTTTAGTCGATAGCATGAATTAAAACAATAAAATGTGATAGAATTTATGAAATAATTAACAATAGAATTAACCCTAAAATATATTATTTATTCCTGTAAATCTACAGATTTTTTCCCTTTTATCTAACAAAAGTTAAATAAATATGGGGGATTATTTCTTATTGAGATATATTATTCATTATCTAATTCAAAACATTACATTTATTATCAATTATATCGGTCAACTATTGTGAATCATCACATACCAATACTTTGAAAGTTGTAAGTTTCATAGCAGAAGAAAATCTATACCTAGTGTTCATCCGGAACGAATCTTGTATCAAGAAAGAGTGCTCCAGACACCTATGCATTTGTTTGTATATGTAATATTATATTTAGTATAAGAGTGGACTCAAATTCATAAAGTACATGTATGTACTGAAATAATTTATTTTGATAATCTCAAATTAAATATTTAATTTATATATTTTGTTTTACAATTCGAAAATACATATAAATACTGATTGTATACGCCAGTTGTAGTATTTTTTAAAATAATAAAAACACATTTCCACTACTATTTTCACAATATATTTTAGGATTACGACCGTTTTCACTTATAGCTACCATAATCAACTAATAAGATACAAATTATAATCAAGCCTTTTAATAAAAAAAATAATTGGTAGTAAGTAGGTATATAAAAGCAAGGCTAAAGAGCTGAGAAAATAATTTACTTTACTTTAATTATAAAATATGCATTCAATTAAAGTAAATTAATTAAGATATGATTAATTTATGTTTTGCAAACAATATAATGACAAATCAATATGCCATTATGAGCTTCGAACAATCGTCAAATACTCATTAGCAAGAATAATCCAGTGGAAAATTTTTACAGTAAAAATAACATGCACTTAAATATACTGTGTTAATATTTCTTCTGTATACATAAGTTTGTTTGTAGTTTGTATTTTATTAGTTGACAATGCCCGCGATGAGTGAAACCGGTCCTGATCATAATACAGTAAAACCTCCATTTACACCTCCATTTAATCGGGACCGTGTAATTTGTCTATCTTCCGTGTTAAGCGAGGGATGGTTGTACAATCATTTTTCAAACACACATGCGTAGTTTTTTGCCATTGATTTTTAAAAAAATTTGAGACAAATAAATATCCTAGAAAGATGATCATATATTATTTGAGATATGTCGAAAAGATAACAAAATATATTCCAGTGACGTAGAGAGCCCCCACCCCTAATGATAGCGGCTGTAATACACCCACATGACAGTAGATACAAGTCACATCAGGAAAACGGTAAAGAAACCTCTTAAATATTCTAGTATCCTTCTTTTGCTCCAATATTCTGGACGTACGACTCTTTGAATAGTATGCGGCCAGTGGCGTATCGATTTCTGGAAAGAGGCGATTACATCAGCAAATATGCCTATATGTTTACTTCATGTTAATATATATATTTTTTTGTTAGTTAAGTGATACATGCATATTTTTGAAGCTTGTCAAAATCTTATTAAAAAAAAAAATATTGGAACGGTCCCTGCATGTCACCAAAAGTTTAAATTTTTTGTCAGGTTTTACATATTTTGTGAAATTACTTATTTTCGAATTTCAATAAATTATGGACTTAGTTACATTCATTTTACATAAATTCATTCCTGTGTATTTCGATGGCCTCTCATAAATCTAAAAAAAACTAAGTGACGCTGATAGAAGATATTATATAAGAACTATTTTTCGCTCGACTTTCACAAATCGGTCAGTTTGTTGTTCATTTCTTCATATGTCTTATCAATGAAAGTTTGAATATCTCGTGATTTCACATTTTCATAAGCGTTTTTCTTTAAAAAAGTTTTCAGTTACGACTCGTTATCATTTTTTTCTCATTATCACATCTAATTACGAGAATCTTAAGGTGACATATTAGTGAGAGAATTAATTTAATTTATTAAAAATAACAAAATAGACACAAATTTTTGAATGAAATAATTATTCTTAGTGTCACGTATATTTTTTGCGCAATTAACAATAAACTAACTAATTATTTAACTCCACGTCTTTAAAATAAATTTATACTAACATGTTTTTAAAAATTAACAAACAAAAAACACAATTAACGTAAAACAAAATGTTCATAAAACACCATGCACTACAAACTTTCATTACTAAATTTTTTGGTATCAATAGTTGATGAAGCTTTTAGTATAACATATAAAATTATTTTTTTATAAACTTTAAAATTTTATACGTGACATCAACAATTTATTTCGAACTAAACTATATTTATCTAAACGTTTCAATTTAATTAAATCCTGTCAATCCCAAAATGTTCACATCACAGAATATTTCTTACAAATATGCGCCTATGCGTGATAATATATTTTAACCGATATTTTCTAGTGAAACATAAACAAATTGCACCACGATACTATCGCTAAAACTGTCTGAGTTGTTGAAAAAAAAATTCAACAATGATTTTTTTTTTTGAATTAAAAATTTATATTCGTTTTAACATAAATAATATTCGAAGTTGTTTGTTATTTAACAAAATATATGGACACCACTGGTATGGGGGTGTATATGTTACCCCCCACATACGATATTCTGCCGTACGCTTAGACCTTACAATCTGCTTAAACATTCTTTGACTGGAATTCCTAAAGGATAGAAAACCGCACTGACTTTATATACATATACTATATAATATAATATATATTACACAACTTTACTACACATATGACATTACGAAGTCCGCAAAATTTAAATACCGAAGTAAACTTTGTAAATACAAATAAAAATGGGAATTACAGTAATGAGAAACCCTCGGACACTATTTTATCAATTCGCAAAAAGTCGGCAATCAATTCTCGAAAACTTTCGTCGACCAAAGAGAAACTACTAATTGTGATGAAATAATCACATGCACAATGAAATTTTGGTTTTATATTTTCAAAGAAGCCTTCAATAAATAAAAAATGCGAGAAAACTTTAAAGAGAGTACTATTTGTTATTTTCACTTCAAAACGCTAACATCGTTATGCTTTTTAATAATAAATTGTTTTATTTTCAAGGTATAAACTGAAACTTCTTGCTGGAAATATATTATATTTAAATAAATAAAACATATCGTATATATAATTTATAATATCGACTGAAGATGCTTGATGGAATTTCAATATCAAATTTGAATTGTTACGATTTTGTACGATTCCACATGATTTCTCACTAACGACCCGGGTTTCGCCTTTCGGCATCCTTAGGCATTGTAAAATCCTTTTCAAGACTCATTAGCATGATCGTTAATGAAAATTATCACAGACAATTGAGTTAATTATCATTAGATTGATATTGTTAAATTGGTTTTAGCTGCAATTCACTGCTTGCCTAGGGGTAAATGTTTTCCTGTAATTAATAACTTTAATATATATACAATGCTTACTGTTTATTTTACATCAGTTCTGTTGCATCCGTGTGATGGAATGCCTGAAGATACCGAAAGGCGAAACCCGGGTGGTTAGTGACAAAACATGTGGAATCGTACAAAATCGTAACAATCCAAATTAGATATCGTATATAGACAGTGCATAATTCTCGTAGTGAGCGTAAAACTAGTCCTGACCTTTTTACAGTAAAATTGTTAAAAAAAAACACCATTCATGATATCGACTTGATGAAATCTCAATATCAAATTTGAATGGTTACAACTCTGTACGATTGCACATGCTTTGTCACTAACGACCCGGTTTCGCCTTTCGGCGTCTTCGGGCATTCTATCACACGGATGCAACTTACAACAATGTTCTTTCAAAAGGAAAAAACAAAATGTAATAATATTCACAATTGGAAAATTCATAAAACAAACTATAAACCGTCGAAACTTCACTCTTCAAAAATATTCTTGATATAACATATACAACGATATGGTTATGTGTCATTTATTATAAATGTAAGTGTAATATAAACCTGACTAAAAACGAATAAATAATATTCTTGCCTTAAATTAAAATTAAAAATATTTCTTAAGAATATACATTATCGATCTAGTCACAGCATCCGAACGTATACGGAACCTAGACGAACACACATAAATAAAATATTTATTAGCACATCAGATATTTGTGTATGTATGTGCAACACAAACATGATATCAATATAATATTCCAAAGTGGCGTACACACATTGATTATACATTTAAACATTTTATATTATATGGCGTGTATGTGAGTTCACAAATACAAATAAACAAGCTCGCGACCGCAAAATATCGCGTCAATATCGTCAGCGATCATTTTCCATGTACACACACAATGTTCATTTACAGAAAGCTGAGTGATAATTTGAAGCAAAAGAATTATTTATGATATCGACTGAACGGGTTTGATGGAATATTGATATCGAATTTTAATTATTGAAGCTTTGCACGATTCTGATTGTCATTTTTGTTGCATCCGTGTGATAGAATGGCTGAAAATACCGAAAGGCGAAACCCGGATCGTTAGTGACAAAACATGTGGAATCGTACAAAGTTGTAACAATTCAAATTTGATATAGAAATTTCATCAAGCCTTCAGTCGATATTATAAATTATTCTTAAGATATTACTTATTTTATTATAATTATTAGTTTTTCCGTTCATTTCGAGTTTCCCGCATTTTTCGTTTATTTTTTAGGATCCTTTGAAAAACGTGAAATCGAGGTATCACTGTATATACTTTGAACAACAGAAGTAAATATTGACCACGAAGTCAAAGTGCCTTATTTGGCTCGTGTGAGAACAGAGCTTGATCTCAACTTGAGTAAACACGACAGAAAACTGAAAAGTCTTGACATAGCAATAAAATGTATTGATAAAATTAACTATTTATTTACAGCTCACGCTCGTCAATTTTCCTTATACGAATATAAATATATTTACCCCCTCGTCCCGCAACTCGTATTTCATCTCGCTCTCTTTCCTGGAGTCAGACCTTCACCCCACATACCCCCTTCGCACCCACCCCAGCCAACAGTCGATAGCTTTGAGCTTTGCTCTTCCTTCTACATGAGGCAGTGTACTGACCTAGTAATATCTGGTGTGAATTGGCGACCTAGCGCCTTCGCTAAATAATAGAAATCGTTGCTTTGTTACGTATTCCTAAACACAAACACTAAAAACAATATAACATTTTGAACTGTTTCTTTTAAGCATTAAACCTCACGCTCTTGTAGTAAACTTTCATCGTCTTTCACACTGACTGATAACGCCACCAAAGATATAATATAAAGCACTGAATGAAAACATCAATACATTTTTATTTAAATGTTTCGATGTTGTTTTATCCAAATGCATGTTTTTTTTTGAAGCATCGAAAAGAAAAACCGATTCAATATGGAGTCGTATTGTACTGAAACCAAAAATCCATTATGATACTCTATAAAATAAAGACGTTAAATCACTTGTTACTAGCTCTTCACCAAAAAATGTGTGATTTTTTTTTTTAATACAATAATCTATCTAACACTAAGATACTGTGAGATGTAAAAACATCAGCGAGTTTAATTGAAAAACTATGGCGCACTTAAAAACATAACATATTCCTGTGTACTTTTACTACAGTGGAATTTCAAAACCTGGGCATATAAGTTTGCGATTTCTTTTCTCGTGAAAAAACAATGCATTTTTGTACCCTTAAGTTTTATATACCATTTCACAACAAATCGCTTTATATAATACTTAAAAAATTAAAACACAAAGCTAAATACTATTTTCACAAGTTTATATTTTAATAATTTAATATTTACACCGACTCTCATCGTATTCTCCTCAACTTTGAATTGTTACAATTTTGTACGATTCCACATGTTTTGTCACTAACTACCCGGGTTTCGTCTTTCGGCGTCTTCAGGCATTCCATCACACAGATGCAACAGAACTGATTGTGTCAGTTCCCGGGTCGTTAGTGAAAAAAACATATGGAATCGTACAAAGCTGTAACAATTCAATTTTAATATTGAAATTCCATCAGGCACCTTCAGTCGATGTCATAAATTTGTAAAATCCGTTAGAAAATCTATATGTTATTTGAAAATAAAGTATCCTAATCATTATTCTTGTTAACGTATATTTCACAATTACCGATGACTCCTAAAGGAACCTTAATTTCATTGTATTTTATTTTATAGCATCGACTGAGGGTTCCTTTAATTGCAATTCAATTATTATTTGTTGCAAAATTCTTTAACCGAAGACTCATTAACGATATTTATTATTTATAAAACTTATTGAGTGCCATTATAAACAAAATCAGTTGTTTTGAAAGTTACTTCAGATTTATAATTGAATTCTAACTTTAGGGTCTGTATTTTTTTTATTTGCAATTAACTCATCTTGTATATAACAGATGCAAATTGTTTATTGTGTGTCAGTTCTGTTATATCCATGTGATTGAATGCATGAAGATACCGAAAGGGGAAACCAACTTCGTTCACATTGAGTTTTTTATCTTTGATAAAAAAATTGTATGTAAAGATCCTTCAAGTCTTATAAGTAAAAAAATTACTTTATTTAATTTATATATACATTATATGATAACATTTAAATGACTTTCTCAACTCTTAAGCATTTTTTTTTTTTTTATTGCAAAATATTTTATTTTTCATATTTTCATTTTCTCTTACAATTTTTCATTTATTCTCCACTGCAACTCTATATTGGACCAAGAAAATTATGAGTAATACGTTCTTTCCTTCAATATTACGTTATGGAAGACAGCCGTAAAACAAAGAATATATCACTTATTATTGATACTGGAACGACGATTGGACAGCGAACTTGTGTTTAATTTTTCTGATAAATATTTTTTCTCTTATTTGAATAAGTTATTCAAAAGTGTAATTTTTTTAAATAATTTAATTTAACATATGACATATCGAGTTTTTCTGATTTCACGCTTATTTTGTACACCTAATACAAAATATATTGGATCTCGATAGAATTAACTATCTTGACGGCTTTCAATCAATCTCTCTCTTTTGAGAAAGAATAGAGATAGAAAAAATGCGACTGAAACAATACTAGTGATAAGCCAAAAACATTTACTAGGCACAGTTTCTTTAGGATTAAATAATCACAAATACTCATGTATTCGAATATTAATTGATTGGATTAATTGTCCTAAATTTAGATCGTGAACGAAAGTGAATAGCGTCGACGACTGCGATACGAATTCAGACTGCACCGCACAACTATATAATAGCCTTATATTATATACATATGCACTGAATTATTCTCTGGTTCGTCCTCATACTGGTCTTGATAACAACCGATACTATCTTCACTGCGTTCAATCAACGTTGATTCTTCATTTATTCGTCATTATTAACGGGCACAATACATTGAAAGCTTCATATCAACTTTATCAAAGTGAGTGAGTGAACAAATAAGTCCCATGCAGCTCTGCTCGGACTATGAATTTGAATTCATTATATTCATTGTTATTATCTTGGTAGTGAAGTCACAGGCGACTATAATCGATAGCGACATAATATAGACGCATTGCCTTACTATACATTCACTCGATAGATTTTTTAATATCACTTAATAAGGCATAATCTCATACCGCATACGTCATCGCGAAACTGAATTTAAAACCACAGTTCCTTAAAATAGTAGCGTCACAACTATGCCTCTCAAACTGTAAAACAAAACGAAACATCTATCTGGCAAAACCGTGCGAGTCCTGTTTCGAACGAATAAATCGTGCCATACGTGATCGCACATACATTTTCTCATACAGAAATATCCACAGATACCGTTCTTTTACCGCACACATGCCAATGTGTGGGCCAGCGATGGTGACATTGCAGTCCGCGAGCCACATTGTGACCATGTCAATCCATGTTGGGACGATATATAATAAAAGCTTAAAAGTTTAAAAGTTTAGTTTTAAAAAATCTTATTTAAATAAAATTGATGGAGTAGCACTAAGCAGTAATGTTTTATTATTCATTTATAATGCGTTATTATTTTATTTAATTACTCGTGCTGATAATATTCACAATTATATTAATTTATTGTTACAAGAGAGATCTTAATATGTCGTGTGACATCTTAAATGAGCAAACAAATGTATGTCAGTCACCGCTTCTCAGACCATCGCTAGGGGCTATTGCTTACCCGTAATAAACCATAACAACCATTTCGCCTGACATTTACTTTTTCAAACTTTTTAGTTTTATTGCGAGCAGGAAACAAACTAGGTTGCTCGAACAGAAGAACAGAAGAGATGACGTATTGTGTACCTTTTCTACACAGCTTTACATAGATAAGAAAATGTACGTTTAAACACAGTTCCAAAGATGGCGTGAACCTCAAAAGCTATCAACTATATCTTATAAAAAATTTTGTACAACTAAAATAAATACATTGCCATTTTTTTCACCGTGTTATAATGTAGTTCTACCAAGTAAATGCTATGTCAATCAATAGATCTTAAGATCTTTAAAAACTGCGAGCCAAAAATTATGAACACATTATTGAATCATTTTGTATTTCCAATCCGTACATTCTCATATTTCTAATTTCTCTATAAATATTACTGTTTGACCAACATAAAAAGTTAGACAGTTATCGCATAAAAATCCGTAAGTACCATTACTACGTCATAACGATTTTTTTAAGAAGACCTTTCAAGCTCAAGATCCTTTTTAAGTATTATTTATTTTTGTCATAAACTGAAGAGACCTATGGGTAATTAATTATATGTATTACGTCAAAATATTTCATTATTCACATGATAACTGTTCTCTCCAAATTCAGCCCGCAGGTCACTGAGAAATACCTCTTTTCTTTACGCTCAACTGTCTATATTATGTGTTTCATATCTATGTATTTCGATATCTATATGTGAAATTATCCACATATCCAGATATACGCTCTCGTATACCGAAGTTCGCCGCTTTCTATCGGGGCATCCAATATATCTCAGCGCTTCCCACGGTACTCGGGTCTCACCCCCCGCACCCCTCCTTTTATCTGCCTTCTGGAGTCACCCGGACACTTTTCCGACACCCCCTTACCCCTCTCTTTGCGAACGGAAAGCCCCTTGGATTGAACGAGATGTGGAGAGGCTATCGCGCGACAATTCGTCGAAGAATTTTCACGTATTGATTGATTTGTTCAACTATAATAATTTTATTGCGTATATGATATGCTGAAAGCTTTCAATAAAAGCTCACAATTGTGACATAATTTAATTTGTTCATAAAAAATTTCATATTATTTTACTTCATTCCTAAGGTTATCAACCTTGCTATTCGTATACAGAATGTTGAGAATAATGAACTGCCTTAGTACAAAGTAGGCCTGAGAGTGTGTCTATTATTTGGGATCCAATAAATACGTATTAAAATGTTCAGAAAAACATTTTGAGACCTTTTTATTTGAGGAAATATAAATACTACCCATGCGTTACTTTTAAGGTGATAATGCTTGCAATGAGCCTAACCGGTCCTGATCAAACAATATATTGTGGAAATAAGTATGGGTTTATGCAACTGACTTTCTTACAGGCATGCCCACTTTTGACAATTTAATTCATGAAGAAAAATGTATCTCGCCGTATATTTCTTTTAAATCATCGAATTTTATTTTTTAACGTATTAAAGTATATTAAAAATTTCGCCAATCATTTTTATATAACATATTGAAAAGATAGTACAAAGAATGCGTTTTTATTATTTAATTAAATCTGATCGTTATGCAGAGCTTTTACCACTAGACTACACAATCAGTATTTTTATGTTAATTTTATAACCTTCTATGCAACCATATAAAAATCAATATAAATATTTAATTTGAGATTATCAGAAAACGTAGTTTTTATTATTAAAAATCAAGTAAAAACAGTAATAAGTGAGGGTTAATGCATTTCTATAATAAATCATCTCTTGCCAGTATTTAAGCTTATTTAAAGTGCCGCTTGTATAGTTTAATGTAATTTAAATTTAGTTTTTTCGCTAGCACGATATAAGCTAGGTTGTTAAAACAGAAGACAATATGTATTGTGTACCTTTTCGATAGTTCTGACGATGCGTGAACCGAAATAGCTATCAACTATATCTTATAAAAAAAATTGTAGAACTAAAATAAAATTGCTATTTTTCCACTGTGTTAATAAGTGAGTTATATTTTTTGAAATTGATTAATATCCTGTTGATTAAGCTGACATTCATTTGGTAGAACTCCATTATAACACGGTAAAATTAGCAATATAAGGTATAATTTCTGATGAGGGCGTAAGCCGAAATATCGCTATCAACTAAATACGTTATAAATTTTGTAGAAATAAAGTATTGTAATATATTGCTATTTTTTCACCGTGATATAAATCTGATAATATTTGACGTCATTTGTCGGGAGTGTTTAAGTAACACTCCCGTGATGCGCGCCCCCGTCGGGCCCCATGTTGGGCGCCAAGGTGGTTTCCATACAGCGACGGTAGGGGAAATCGAATACGGGAAAGTACCGGACGGGAATTTTCAATATACCGTTCACTGGGCGTGGGAAGTAGGTCGAAGTGTGTGTATTGGATGGGTGTCTCCTCCGTACGTGATGCTGTATTGGATTGAGTTATCGTATATATTGTGTTTTATCGCCTTAGTGGAGGTTATTTTCATACAACGTTATTAGAGTATTTTTATCGAGTATTTCGAGGACGGGGTTTTTCCGTCGTAGATAATTTTTGAAGAAGATTGTTGTTAATCCTAGCCAATGGTTGACAGCACAACATTACTTAGAGAGACACTTGATATTTGAGAAATGCATAATATTTCAAATAATAATGAATATATGAACAAGACCGGCTTCGTTTATCAACTGAAAATGGTCACAAGGGTGTAAAAAATAATTTTAATTATATATATATACGCAAACAGATTGATTACGATATACCAAATCTGAAAATTTCACTTTCTTCGCTTACATCTGTATATTATAAACGGATAACAGTAACATAATAGAAAAGCGTATTTTTTGGTATTTACTTTGTTTTATTATTTATTTTGTTGCATTTTTCTTCCTTCGTTTCTAACAGTAGGTATTCGCTGTAGAGCTGAGCAATTCACTGTTACTCCAGATGAAAATATTGAAGTCGTTTTTTATATGTTTAGATCTACGGTAGCAATATTTCGTGGATTAAAAACAAATTACTTCAAATCACACAAAGTAACTTTTGTTAAAAGAACATCACTGTTAATTTCAAGAGTATATGTTCATATTGTTGCAACATATTTTTTTATTCATACCAGTTTTTTACGTTCAAAGTGTTAACTGTCTTTTATTAATATTTGGTTTTACGCTCGCTCAGTGGATTATGCTCGCGATGAACAAAACTAGTAACTACCTGATCATAAAATATACTGTGGATATATTAATCAAAATATTTTTTTTTCAAATATCGGTTTTTTGCTTCGAGCATATGGCCAGCAAAATGTATTTTCAGTATCCTCCAGAGACATTCTGACTTTCTATAGTGCCGCAGAGTATATAAATACAATGCACGGTCATTAGTGGTCGTCCTTCAGCGACTTCCTATGGGTAGAAGAAACAGAAGTATTTTTTAATGACTTATGATGGTCAATAAGTTTCATTGTGTCTTTTAATTTTGGACGAAATATTGGTCTGTTTAGTTCGCTTTTTTTACTCCAAACTCCTGATAAAATCACATCAGCTTACCCTTTGAATTTTCGGCATATGTTTTTGAAATACACACAAGTGTTTTCAAACGCATAACTGGAAGAATCGCATAATATAAATTTAAACTCAGCGCCTACGTGCTTACATCTTTGTCTCATCTCATAAAGGTCGCAAGATGACGGCTTTGGAACAGCTGGAAATCAATAGATAACAATTATCACACAAAAATTTTAGGGACAAACTAATATAAGTCTGTCGCCGCTCCTCAGACCATTGCGAGGGGCTAATTCTTTTCCGTAATAAACCATATCCGGCCAATATTTAAGCCCATTAATATTAACGCCTGTTTAGTTTCATTAACAATTTTTAAAATTTTTAGTTTTATTGCTAGCAGGAAATAAGCTAGGTCGTTAAAACAGGAGAGAAGATGTGTTGTGTACTTTTTCTACACAGCTACATATAGATAAGCAAATGTTCGTTTGAACATAGTTGTGACGATGGCATGAGCCGAAATAGCTATCAACTATATCTTATTAAAAAAATTGTAGAAGTAAAATACATTGCTATTTTTTCACGGTCTTATAATGGAGTCCTATCAAGTAAATGCCAATTCAACCAATAAAGTTTTCAAAAGATGCTATCACTCGTAACCAATGTCAGGGTGTAGTAAATAATTAAATACGCTTCACGTGCGATTATTTGCAGTATCAACAACTAAATACAACTTCCTTGTAGTTTTTCTTATCATTTCGTCTCATTAATGAAAGTGAAAAGATAGGCTACGCGCTGTAATACACATCTATAAAAAACATTTTGAGATAAGCTATATTGACAATAGAAATAAAATTCAATTATTTGACATGATAATGATTTATTTGATTAGAAACAATATCATACATAATAAATCTCAAAATAACAAATTTATTAAAATAAAAAAGCAAAAGTTTTACTATCAATGTTGAGAGAAAAATGCAATTTGATTACCGAGTCAAAGCTCTAATTACAAAATCATATAATATTTTGATTTCGTGAGATCTTTATTATTCTTTGGTAAAATACGTTCATAATATGCCTTTTGGTTTTAATAATTTATATATATGACCCAAAAATAAATAAAATTCGTTTCATATCAACACAAAATTTAAAAATGACACTCATTGCCACAATCAAAATAAACGCAGATACTTCCCCAAGTTTAAATACATTTCTTCCCCTAAAAACCTCCACAACAAATAACCTATAAACATTACCTTAAATCGAAATAATTCTAACCCTTTCAGCGCTTCGGAATTCCGGGCGATCATCGCTAAAACCACGCGAATACCCTTAAACCCTTAACCCCCCGCCGCAAAACCTATACCGCAATAAAAAAGAAAGGTCTCGTTCTATTTTTTATCCCGGACTTTCCGTTTCCGGGATTTGCCCCTCTGTCAGATGGGACGTCGGGGGAGGACACTGGGAGAATTTCCCGATATCGGCGAGGGTGCGGGAACGTGTGGAGGCTTGGGCGTTAACCTTTTTCTAGCAAGCAATGTGGGTCTCGGAAAATTGTGTGAGAATAGTCTATTGGTTGGTATCGGAACGATTGACTGTCGATAGGTTTGTGTAATATCGAATAGATGGCACATATATATTTTACATATAAAAATATACCTAACGCATATTCGTATATCACTGACAATTGAATGCTTTTATATAAAACACGAAATGAATATTTACACAGTATATTACTATTGCTTTTGTATTACGACTCGAGGAACATTCGCAAAAAAAATCTTTGGAAAACGTTTCTCATAAATAATCGATTTTTTACATCTACTATTCACTACCAAACATCTATAAGAAAAAGGTTTAACAATCCTAATTATATTGTATATCCGGTTTTTCAAACCATTTTTTTCAAACATTTGTCATCCCGTTCAGAATTATGTACAATTCCATTCAATAACTAATGCTGTCTATTTTATTTTCGTTGTGGGACCCACTGTCTAAAAAAATAGTGAGACACCAACCGTTGTCTTATTACTGTGATAAAATCTCATAATATTTCCGCTGATGAATCACTCACGGTTCAGTCAATTTACTGAATCTAATTGTGTTCTTCCTTGTCCTTTAATTGACATTGAAAATATCACTGAATAACATGTAAAATGCCATTGAGAAGATAACATAGTTAGTAATCTTGCTCATTGACAAAACTTAAAAATCTTTTCCGCATTCATTGTTTTCTTGCATCTATCGTTTTTCTGCACCGCGAATTAATTAAGAATCGAGACATCTATGTTTTTGTTTATATTTTTGATTAAATCTAATGAATACTTAAATGTAGCATTTTTATTATCACAATATAAAACTAGGATGTTAGAACAGAAGGGAAGATGTATTCTGTACCTTTTCTACGCAGCTATATGTAGATAAGTAAATATACGTTTAAACATATTCTGATGAGAGCGTAAACCAAAATAGTTGTCAAATATGTATAAACATTATAAAGTTTGTAGAACTATATTTCCACACATCTTGTCATTAACAATCTTATCTTCGTCTTTCGATATCTTCAGACATTCTATCATATGGATATAACAGAATTGCCACACAATAAACAGTTTTTATTGTGTATATATATATTATATAGTATAATTCCTAAGCCATCAAAAAAAAACAGAATAGTGCAGAATTGATTACTTTCGTTATCCGGAAAATGCTAAAATATAATGTGTACCCGAGCTTTCCGGAAGAGACAGCTTTTCCTTTTTCACCCCTTCCGCCACCCCAGCGCCCGTCTTCCGTCTGTCGATCCGGTGTCTGGAAGTATTTAAAACTTCTGTAGCGCGGAAGTTATTGTTTCAATAACTAAGTTTGCTTATTGACGGCTGAAGCGAAACGTTTGCGTCGCAAGAAAATTTGAAAATCTATATTTATTCTAACCATATAGACTAATGATTAAGATCGTATTTATTTAACACTCATTTTTGAATTATTGAAACTGTGTACGAATCCACATATTTCATTACTAACAACCCAGGTATCGCCTTTCGTTATCTTCAAGCATTATTTCACACAAATATAATAAAACCTACAATCTTTCTTTAGGTCTTTCAATAGGGTTGTTTAAAATTGTCTAGGTTACAGCAGTCATATTGTTAAAATGACATGTGTAAAAATTGTTGTCAATTGCTAAGTAGACTACGGCAAATCACTACGGAAAGTTTAAACGTTGAAACAACATTTGTAAATCATCAATTTTTGATGGACAATTCTGCACGAGTGATTTGAGGGCATGGAACTAGTCATTGAGATCGTGAGATATAACACCTTTAGACTTCTTCCTTTATATTTCAAGCAAGTCTTTGCGAATAAGCCACTCACACTTGACGCCCTCAAAGTCAACATAACAAAAGCTACCCAATAGATTCAGCCAGATTCCTGCGACAAATTCATTGAAAATTGGACCTTCCAAATAAGTGCCACTAACTTAAGTCATGAAATTCAATTTGCATGAAATTGAATTCCATAATTATCATCAAAAATATCTTTAAATCACAAAAATGTAACCTGCCCAACGTGGTATAAGGTTAAGTGTAGTTTCTATGAATGCTCATCAACAGAATCCATCGACTGCTAAAAGAGAGAATGGATATACGAGTTCTTGAAGCATCTACATCACATTTTTGAGACAGTTCTATTGAGTTTTTTGATGGATAAGTTGCATAGCTAGTTTGTTTAGGTGGGTCACTTAAATTTTAATTTATGATATCGTCTGAAGGTGCTTAATGAAATTTCAAGATCAAATTCGAATTGTACGATTCGACATGATTTGTCACTAACGACCCGGGAAGTGTCATTAACAAGATCGTTAATGAAAATTATCACAGGCAATTGTGTTGATTATTCTTAGATTAATATTATTAACACGGTGGAAAAAATAGCAATGAATTTTAGTTTTAAAAAAAATTTTTTTTTAGGATATAGTTGATAGCTATATCGGCTCACGCCATCGTCAGAACTGGCGAATCCTAAAAGTTATAATTTTGTAGAACTAAAATACATTGCTATTTTTTTCACCGTGTTATAATGGAGTTCTACTAAGTGAATGCCGATTCAATCAATAATATTATTAAATTTGTTTTAGCTGCCATTTAGTGGTCGCCTTTGGGCATGTTTTCCTGTAATTAATGCTGTTGGTATATAGACGACGCTAACTGTTTATTGTACGTCAGCTCTGTTGCATCCATCTGAAAGAATACAGAAAGGAGAAACCCGGGTCGTTAGTGACAAAATATGACGAATCGTACAAAACAAAAAAAAAATAGTTTAACATTACCAACGGTCAAGTTTATCGATCACTCAGCTCAAAATCGTTTGACAATATGAGTTATGCTAAATTTAAAAATTTAAATTTCTTCAGTTGTCAGTAACCTTAACAACGCGTGACAAGACTCAATAGTAAGAATAATAAATAAAAAGATATGGCGGTGCATAAATAATGGATCCATACCCAAAAATAATAGGGAACAAAGCCAAGCAATTCCATACTATCGAGACGAACATAATTATATTACTACACTATTATTTTATTTTCCACTTTTACGAGCCGCACAGTCCAATGGGGTGAATCCGACTCCCTCTGCAATGATGGTTACGCGAGTGCGAACGGGACGGGCGCATCGATGGGGTGGATGTGCGAAGGAGACAGAGTTATGCGACGCCTTTCCATTCTTGACCGTTCCAATTTAAAACTGGACGCTGCTATTTTTGCAGTGACGGCATGTGGATGCTATTTTTACATATTCAAAATATTTCAAAAAAATATTCATTTTAAATATTTATGAATATATTTTCAGAGATATTTTCTGAATAAACAGTTATTACAGCACCGGATTTTTTAAAAAAATATTCCAATAATGTTAACCGTTAAACACATTTAATTTTAAATTTGAATTGTTACAACTTTGTACGATTTCACATGTTTTGTCACTAACGACACAGGTTTCGCCTTTCGGCATCTTCAGGCATCCGTGTGATAGAATGCCTGAAGATCCCGAAAGGCGAAACCCGGATCGTTACTGACAAAGCATGTGAAATTGTACAAAGTTGTAACGATTCATATTTGATATTGGAATTCTATCAAGCACCTTCAGCTGATATCATAAATTACATTAAATTTGTTTGAGTTTTTAGATTTGATATCACACTTGGTGTGTTGTATTCCTTCCATATGAAGCATCCTTAGTCTTAATATAATATATTGGCAATGCTAACTTTCTTTTGTTCGAAAAATGATTCAATTATTTAAATTAAATGTAATGTTATTCCACTTGGTTTGATACAAGATTAGACACTGTATAGTGACAATAAAGTATGGTTATTCATTACTAAGGTAAGCAGTTCTTTTTGTTATATATAATACATATTGTATACTGAATGCAACATGAATATCCTTCAAGACGTGAAAACTCGTCATTTTTAAATATGTTAAACAATGGCACTTCTCAATTACTTGCAAAGCAGATTCCACGAGTCACCCCTGTGCCCGCATCGAGGCGACATTTGCATGCAAATGACCGTTTCTATTTTATTAAATGACCCGAAAAACAAAACGAATAGCGATTCCTTATATTCTTATATGCGCTTAAATCCCCACGGACCGGTATTATCTTTCTCTTCATATCTGACTCTATGTATGTATAGGATATACATATCTCTACTATATTTTATAGATATAATACATATATAAATATAAAGTATATAGATTTTTATATATGATTGCCATATCGCACCCCCGCAATAAAAGTGTCACAATATAAAATTGATCGCCAAGTTTTAGATAACTAAGTAACTTTAACATTAATTTTCTTTTACAAGGCGATTTATACACAGCTTGTCAATAGATTTGCGCTTTGATTTTGATATTTTTATTAATAGGGCTGTAAAGTTGAAGTCGAAATCGTGAAATCGCGGTGTTTCAGCCGAAGTTAACTAACACGGTGAAAAAAATAGCAATGTATTTTTGTTCTACAAAATTATTTAAAAAAATACAGTTGATAGCTATTTCGGCTCACGCCATCGTCAGAACTGTGCTTAAACTAACATTTCTCCACGGGGGGAAGGGGTCTGATTTGCTTCCGTAATAGACCATTTCCGTGCCACATGTAAACGTATTGTCATAGCCGCATTTTTTAGTTTCATTTACAAATTTAAAAAAATTTAGTTTTATTGCAAGAAAGCAACAAGCTAGGCCGTTAAAACAGAAGAGAAGATGTATTGTGTACCTTTTCTACACAGCTATATATAGATAAGCAAATGTTAGTTTAAGCATAGTTCTGACGATGACGTCAGCCGAAATAGCTATCAAATATATTTTAAAAAATATTTTGTAGAACTTAAATACATTGCTATTTTTTTCACCGTGTTATAATGGAGTTCTACCAAGTGAATGCCAATTCAATCAATAAAATGAAGTTTACTAATATTTTATTACTAGGCGATTTTGAAAAATGTCTTAATGAACAAGAAGAATTACATCGTCCTCGTTTGAGTCCCAATTTAGTAAAATTTGGCTATTTGTCGAATTGGTTGATTGTTTGATTTTTATTTTAATAATGCACATAAATAGAAAAGTTAGGAAATAGTTCCGACAAAATTAAACTTAGTTTGAGTCCAACATTTCCCAACAACACGTTGGGAAATGGACTCTACAGCCCTGTTTACTAATCAAATTCTTTGAAATTTCATTGTTGAAAAGTGATCATTAGTCTGACTTGATAAAAAACATCACAAACACGCATATGCGAAAATTTAATCTCAAAGATAAGCATGACAGTTAAACTCCGAATTTACGTGGATAGAATTTATATTCTCACACTTATTAACGTTCAATTTTTAGATTCCAGTTTAAAAACACCCAATAACTATATTTATAATTAATCGAAAAGCTGTTATTATTGAATACATAAACAAAAAACCAAGCCCCGAATATACGTTTTACCGTTTACTACGTATTTTAAATTAGTTCCTTAAAAACGTTGAAAAAAGTGTCATTGTAATTAACGTTGCGAAGACTTTAACTGACTGTTAATCTACGTTTTTCCTCTTATTAAGTCATTTTCAATCAGTTACCTCAGAAACGTAAAAATGGGGTTTCACTATCGCTTCACTTACTTCAACGTGTAGCCATCTCAAACGAAAATAGAAATTTATCCACAGGGTTCAGAAATCAACACTATGAAATATTTCTTAGGGCTGGTTTGTGTGATGTCACAATCGAGTGGTCACCATTATTTTTGGTGTGGGCAAACTTCCCATATTTTAATGCGAAAAATACGTATATAGCATTAGCTTCCATAGACATTGATACAATATTAAACGGATTTCGGGCAGTAGCGTAATTAAAAATTCCAAGCAGCTAGCCAGTCTGAGAATTTCGCGAATAGTCAAAATTGGATAATTTGCATCAAAAACGCATTACATTACAGATAAGGGCTTCAATTCTGCTATAACCGAACGGTAGTTCAAATATTTCAACTGTTTTTTGAATTTCGATTTTCCAGTTTTCAAAATTCAAAATTTGAATTTTCCAGCGTTATAGACATAAATAAACTATTCATTCAACTATCTTTGAATATAATAAGGCATCTTTGTTGATGAGTTTATCTGTACCAATATTCGATAAAAGTACTAGTGGATTTGTATCTTAAAGGTCATATTTCAATGAATTTGTAGAATTTAGCTAAAAATTGTTAGCATTGTTTTTCCATTTAGTGTGTTTTTAGTTGATACGTATTATATTTTGTTCAATTCTAGAAGATCTACAATTTGCCTGTTTTTTAAGGTTATTCATCACTAAAAGCGAATCCGGTTTTGATCATAAAATATATTGTGGAAATATGTACTAAAAAATTGTGTTTTTATTATTTAAAGTATCATGCCTTTCATCAAGAAGTGACAGTTAACACCTTAAAAGTGATATGAATGAAGTGTGAGGTGGACACAAATCTTTTGTTTATGAACTTGGGGAGAGGGTTGTCATCAAACAATAATGTTACTAATTAAAAATTAATGACTATTGATTAAAGGTGAAAATACAAACGAAAATAAATTAAAATGTTATGATCTATATTTTTTACTATTTTTTTTATATACTTAATTTATTTTAGTTTTATCAAGTCTTAACTATTAATTTTAATTCTCTATATTTTAATGAATATAAGTAGCGGTCGTCAACTGATGGGCTGCGACTAACATATATGCTGTAAAAAGAAAAAGTATTATAAAATGTATCCAAGAATACATAGATATTCAAAAAGTGGATTAGAACAATAATACAAATTAGAACTTGAAAATTTTACATCACAGCAAAAAAATCTTCCAATTGTAAATTTCCTTTTTTTGTGATAACACACAATACATGCTTATTTATTAATGAAAAAAAAAATTAAGAAAACTTTTAAAGAGGCATAAAAAATGTCAAATCGACTACTTCATTTACACGAATTGTTCATACGAAAACATATCTTTGACGTTTTAATACCACTACTTAAATAATAAATGAAAATGAAATATCAAAAAAGTCATAATTAAATCGTGAGCCTATGGTCAAAAACGTTGACGACCGCTGCATTAAATTAATCTGAATATCATATTTACAAATTAAAATTGAATGATGACTTATTATCATATAATATAATAGAAAATATGTGGATATTCGTAAATATTTGTAATTAATTAAAAATTCGTGCTAGAAATGAAAATGTTTTCTTCTCAGAAAGCAAACATATTTTTTTAATAAGCACTTTAGTAATAAAACACCGAAGGGTGGAGAAAGAAAAATTATTAGGGGTAGGAATTTCTGTACATAGGATATTAACACTTGTCTAGTAATAAAATATACAATTATTTTTTAGTGACCGCGCGACGTCATTTTCCGCACGCAAAGAATTTTCAATTTTCTTTTCAAAAACATAGTCTTTTTAATGTTGTTTTCTGCTTCGGAATGCTATGCTAATGTGAGGCCTTCATTTTCAAAAATGTTTCTTAAATAAATACAACAAAAAAAAACTATTCTAGAATGTAATACAGTTAAACACATTTTTATTACTACCTCCAGAATATATTTTATGATCAGAATAGATTTCGCTCATCACGAACATTGTCAACTGACACATTATTTATTTTGTTGAATTATTATTAAAAATTTGTTTTGAATACTAAAAAATATAATGCCTTTCCATCAAGAAGTAACAGTTAACACATTAGCTGATGTAATATAGACTCTTTATAAATGTAAAGTACTAGACAAGTCAGTAGCAAGCTAATCCCTTTCTGTACGCATAATTTTAGGTATCAGGAAATCAAGAAAAAATTCTATGATAATTTTCATAAAATGATAAATTACTTTAAAAATCATCGTGACATAATAAACATAAATAATAATTTTTTAAACTTTAAAATATAACTTAAGAAATATTCTTATTTCATTCATTTCCGTCCCAGATTTGGATTATATGTTGTCCTGATGAAATTGTTTCAATAGATTTTATGATGAAAACCATTTTATTAAAAATGCTTCACTTCTATATTCTTAACGACATTTAAGGTAGAAAGATTATTTTTTGAGAAGGAAGTTACAAACATCACATATTTCTAGACGCTTAAACATTAATTGATACCAAATTTTTATTATTAATCGTGTGTACACTTCGATATATTTTGTCACCAACGAGCCGGTTTTCGCTTTCCAAAATGCAATGTCTTTTTTGTATGTCAATTCTATTGCATCCGTGCGATAGAATGCCTGATGATGCTGGAAGACGAAACTGTACACAGTTTCAACAATTCGAGTTTAATATTAAAATTGCGTCGAGCAGCCTTAGTCGATATCGTAAATAAGTAGAAATAAAAACATTGATTGATAAAAGGTGTATCGTACTCAAAATTGTCTCTTCTTTGTCTTAAAAAAGCAGTTTTCAATAAACTGTTTACAAACTTGAAACCACCTCTCGTAAGATAATTAATAACAAAGACAATAATCTCTGAATGGTCATCAACTCCTCCGTTCCTCTTAGTTAAATTCTTTTGTCGTATTATTAAGTATATGAAACTTAATTCAGAAAACATCCTTATTAAAATACTTCACAACATCTATTACACCCTTCATACATCTCATAAAACTACAAGAATTATATCTAGCCATCTGTGCATGTAAACGTGATAGGGGTTAGGACAAGATAAACATAATTGTAAACAAAAAACATTTTCATGTCGTCATATGTAAGTTTTCTATAATTTACGTTATCGACTGTTTGACTTAAAGGAATTTCAATATAAAGTTTTAATTTATTGAATGAATTCGCATTTACTTGATGGAACTCCGTTAAAGAAGGGGAAAATAGCAATGTATTTTAGCTCTACGAAATTAATAAGATATATAGTTGATAGCTATTTTATCTTACGCCTTCATCAGACCTCTTTTTAATTGTTGAAACTTTGTATATTTCCACATGTAAGACAGTAAAGGATTTTAGCTGCATTTAGATAAACCAAAAAATACCTCGATATTTGCCAACCATTTGCTATCGGAAAACCATTCATTTAATGTGGATGAACGTGTTAAATTATTGCATTAAACACAGGCGATCATACATTATTTTATCACGATTTTTTAAAAATAACCGAGGTCAATTCAATTCAAGTTTTATTCATAATGATCAGCTTAATCTTCCCAATTGCCCCCTTGTTACATCCCTTCCATTATTACGTCACCTGATGTTTAATCCCATCGTTACCCACCAATTTCCAATAAGTAGTTATCTCTATGTTTAATATCACGTAATTGCATTTTAATGATAGTTATGTACTCTTATGCCAACAACCCATTAACAATATTGAGTGTTAATAAAACTTATAATAGGCAATTATTTGTCATTATCATTAAATCAAGAGAATTGAAAGTAATTTCAGTTGTATAATATATTGGGATTGTAGCTTTAGGCTCTGTGGTTTTTCTTTGCAATTAATTCCTCTTGTATATAACCGATGAAAATTGTTTATTGTGTATCAGTTATTATACAATATGTTGCGTCCATGTGATACTATACCTGAAGATTTAGAAAGACATCGTTATTTACATAGAACCCGGGTCGATAGTGACAAAACATATGGAATCTTACAGAATTTTAACAATTCAAATTCGATATTTATTTCGTGCCAGAATGCCGAAAGGCGATACTTAAGTCGCGAGTGACAAGACAAGTGAAAATTTACAACGATTCCACAACTCAAATATCCTTAGTATGCATTTATTGCATGATCTTGCCTTCAAAAATATTAACAAATAACATATTCGATCCATTGTGTATATAAAGATAATACTGAACAAACAACAAATTTTATACACGACAATAATTAATACAATAACATTTCAATATTGAAAATACAGTGCAACCGATGTAACGTGGCAATTTTGTAACGTATTTTTTTACTTCCTTCCATTGTTAAACATCATGTTTTGACTCAAATGTTTCTCACGATTACAAGTGGTTGACGAACACTTTCGACATTGCAAACATAGAGGATAATCGGCTAATATGGACTGCAATACAGTTTGCCCTCGACTTTCATACAACTCGCTTTTTCGTACATTTCTTCAATTACTACACTTTGTGAGATAGATAAACAATATGTAAGCATCCGAACGACAATTCATTGTATTGATTGAATTGGCATTCTCTTGGTAGAACTCCATTATAACACGGTGAAAAAAATCGCAATGAGTTTTAGTTCTACAAAATTATTTTTCAAAATATAGTTGATAGCTAGTTCGGCTCACGTCATCGTCAGAACTATGCTTAAACTAACATTTGCTTATATAGCTGTGTATAAAAGGCACACAATACATCTTCTCTCCTGTTTTAATGACCAATCTTGTTTCCTGCTCGCAATAAAACTAACAATTTTAAATGAAACTAAAAAGGCGGCTATGTCAATAAGTTCACATATGACACGGAAATGATCCATTACAGAAACAAAGAAACACCCCCAAGAGGATTCATTTATGGTGATCGACATACATTAGTTTGTTCGTTAAGAATGCTTTGTGATAGTTGATATCTATTGATTTCCAGCTGTTCCAAAGACAATTTATTGTGTATACAATACCAACTCATAATTATGGTAGCTTAATAGATTTTTTCTACAATAACTACCTGTTATCGGTTTGCTTATTTATATTTTTCAGAGAATGTAAGATTTAGTCATTTGAATAAATAAAAAATACGATTTTTTGATAGAAACGTAGGGTGAACAGTAGTCACTTAAATCACACATAACACATCAAAAATTTTATCGAAAATTCGTAAATCCAAGTCTAGCCCGTGAGACCAGTTAACGAGCCAATTACCATCAATCATTGGTTCGCAGACACATACATTATTTCATCAATAGTTTTCTGAACGTATTTAAAATATAATAGAAAACTATTTGTCTCTATTAATAATTTACTAATTACGTGCAGTGCTGTGAAGTCTGAGCCGTGGATTTTTAGTCGGAGTAAAGTTTTTGGTTCATGTCGTGAAAAACGAGTAAATTCGACAACTTTTTCGTTTAGACGATTTTGAAAAATATCTCAATGAACAATTAGCCAGATTGGTTGGTTGATTCCTTATTTAATACACGTGTGTTTTTATCGGCTCTATAGCCCTAATTACGTGGAAAATTTAACTAATTGACTAGAAAATAAAACATTCTAACATGTCGTAGGAAGAAAATATCGAATACGTTCGAATGAAACAAAGTGAAAATATAATATTTAAAAATAAAATTATTCAGTAATATGATGATTTCATATTGCAAGACGTTCCCCTAAAATCCGTTACCCTTTCAATACAAGACGATTATTGGATCGGTTATTAAAGTGACATTTCTAAAAAGAATCCAAATGAAAAACATTTCCCACGACATAAGTCTCTGTTGAAATTCTAACTAACCTAATATTAATTTATGTCTGGAATCACTCCATACGGTTGAAACATTGTGACCATATCGTAGTTCTACAACAAATATTCAAATATCGAGTAGTAAATAAAATCTTGCACGATTTTAATATTCGAATAATGCACGGTGTTCACAAAGAAGGTTTACAACTGATATCATTGGCATGGTAACATTCGCTGTATGTGTATTTGCACCTTTTTTTTGGAACCATTACCAAAGCGTAATAAACCGTTTCCGTAACGCCACAATATGATAGAGTTCCTGATAGGAGATTAGGCATCCATACAAAGTTTGAGGTTAGGTTTTTTTCGAATAAATTTTCTGTATTGAACAAATCCATCAAATCAGTGATTTTTTAGATTTCTATTTTAAGGCCTTGATTAGTTTGTTAGGAAACGCACGTCTTCATAGCGTTGACCTCTTAATTATTCATATATATATGTATAATATAACATTTTTACGAAAATTCTAATTTGACCTTAAAAATTAAGCATCTTGTCAAAAAAACGCTGTAGAAAAACTACCGCAATCGCTGTAGGAAAATTTGCTATTAAAGATTACGCTATAGGAAGGAAGACTGTAATTAAATTTTCTTCAAAAGATTCTCATCCCCTACTGAACACTGATAAATAAAATATTGAATATGTCAATACAATTTTAGTATATTTGAGCGATTTAATTTAGCATTTTGTAAAAACATCGGTATAGGAATGGCCGCTATACGAAAAACTGCTGAAATCACTGTAGGAAAATTCACTATTGAAAAGTACGCTAGAGGAGGTTCGACTATTATTGAATTCTGTTCAAATGTTTCTCATCAACTACTGAACACTGGTAAAAACAATATCTTAATACAGCTTGCGTATATAAGAGCGATTAAATTTAACGTTTTAAAAAAAATCGTTATAGGTGGAACCTCTATAAGAAAACCTGCTGCAATCGCTATAGGAAAATTCACTATTGAAGACCATACTAAAGGAGGTTTGGCAGTAATTGAATTTTCTTCAAAGGAACTGAACACTAAAAAATACAATATTTTATATGCCAATACATTTTGCATATATATATGAACGACTCAATATCCTTTAATCGTGTACGATCTCACTTGAATATTTTTTTTAAAAATGGCCACCGTATCACATATGTATTCAAGTCAAAACTAAATTGACCAGGACGTCTATAACAAATGCGGATTTTGCAAAAATTTGTGTATAATTATCTTAGCGGGAAATAACATGTACGGTACAGAATGCTTCGATTCTACATAACATCGTAACAATATAACAATCTATTGTGTTTTCTATTGGAGTGAATCTTTTATTGCAATGGTTACGGATTATTTAATTCTTTTACTATGCGAAGTGCTTGTAAACCTGACGAACTGTAGTTTGCAATGAAATTTTTAACACTTTGTATACCTTCAAAATTACAATTATTTTTATAACATAAAAAAGATACATTTTTTACTACTATTTCCAGTATTTTATACTTTCATTGACAGCATCGGTTTCGCTCATCGCGAGCATTTTCAACTGACACAACACAATTTATAACGAAAAAAATCAGTATGAGCTAAAAATTAGCAGAGAAACTTATTCACAGGTTTTACAGAAAAAATAGTATTTTAAATATAACACTATTCCACCAAGAAGTGGAAGGTTAACACAGTGCGTTGTGCAGAGGACGTGAATTATTATTTTTTTCAGACTTAGAATGAAAAATTTTGGATACCAGTACCATAGTTCTCAAAATATGAAATTGTGTAAATGTTATAAAACATTGTATTTTCATTATTTAATTATAATACCTTTCCACAAAAAAGTGATTGTTTACGCAGTTAAACTGTCACTTCTTGATGGATAGACATGAAATTTTTAATAGTAAAATCTCATATTTAGGATTATTTTAACAATATATTTTATCACTTCTTGATGGAAAGCCATGATATCAATTAATAATGCTCGCTATGAGCAAAACCGGTCCTGATCAAAACACATT
The DNA here is from genome assembly GCA_028555115.1 of Himalopsyche japonica. NCBI lineage: Eukaryota > Metazoa > Arthropoda > Insecta > Trichoptera > Rhyacophilidae > Himalopsyche > Himalopsyche japonica. Next base: position 203,956 of record JAHFWJ010000345.1, read on the forward strand.
TTGTGGAAATAAGTATTAAAAATGTGTTTTTATTATTTAAAATATATAATATTTTATGATCAGGATCGGTTACACTGTTCGTTTACTGTCAAACATTTTTTGTATTAATTGGCTTATTTTTAATTTGTGTTTTATCAGTTGATAATGCTCGCGACAAGCGTTATCGGGCCTAGCCATAAGCGATAGCCCTAGCGATATTCGACGGTTGGCAATAACTCCAAATAACAAGCGATAAAAAAATATATAAATTCAGATATTTTAGAAGGTGCCTCGACGTGAATGTGTTGAACAATTTTATTAACACCGACGTATCTTCTAAAATCTAAAATGAGAATTGTGAGACAAAATGTTGTGGCGAACCGGAAAAATTGTTTCCTGTTTCATCAAGAAACCCGCTCTTCTCAGTCGGTTATTGTACGCCATAAATTTATATTTTTGTGTAATTAGTGCATCAATTTTCACCATAGATTCTAAAGAGAGTTGTAAACTTCCAACTTTCCCCCAAATAAACTGTTAATTCTACGCTAAAAGTGAAACAATGGTAAATACAAAATAATTGGTACCATTTGATATAATTAAGAGCTGATACAATTGACATTTATATCATCCAAATTATAATTTCTTTATTTCATATAACAATACCGAAAGAATATGTCGAAACCATGAATAGTGTATAAAGAAAATACTACAAATATTATTATCGACTTAGAGATATTAAACAGGACTGTGTAGTCATGAAAAACGAGCGACTATTTTGAAAAATATCTCAATGAACAATTTGTCGGATTGCTTGGTTGATCTTTAATTTAATGCACATAAATAGGAAAGATACGAAAACAGCTTGAAAAAACTATTTTTAGTCGGAATCGTATTTTTTTTGACGATTCCACAACCTTTGTATTAAACATAACTACGTAGGTTTTACTAGTGTCAAGTCACTAATATATTCGAAAATAGCAATAACCACTAAAACACTGGCGACTCACCGGGATGCCGCATGCTTGTTTACTTGATATCCCAGCGACACACCGGTACGTCCGGCATATATCATAAATACGTACAATTTCTTGCAATTGATAAAATATTGAAATCTGTACAAGATTCGATGATTCCCCCAGCAAAATTGAAAGAACCCGGTATGAGATATAATATTAATAATAATGCCTAATGGTTCACACTGATTGGGTGGTTAAGTTCGTTAATATTAAAAATGACAGTTTATTTTTATTTGACCTTGTTTTCATTAAAAAATTAACAGTGTTAACTTTAGTTGCAGGCTTACAAATTCAAATCATATACAATAATAAACTACCATTATTATGCAATTGGGTAATTTTAAGCTTAGATATACCTATTTTTTTAATTTATTGGGTAACGTTGGGATCAAACATCAGATAAAGTAATATAATTATTCAATTTTTGATATAGAAGACTTAATAAACTGTTCGTTAAGAACGTAATTTAAAGAAAATTGACCTCTGTTTATTTCTAATATTTCTTGATAATATATGATAGTATAATTATTACCTCCCTGTGTTTTGATGCTATTCCATCAAGCTCTTTCAAGCGATATCATAAACCCTACGTTGGGTTCGGACATGGTTGAAAACGTAGAAAAAAAATGTGTAGGCAGTAGTTCATATTTTCGAATTACGTTTTTGTTGTGACAAAAAATGTGAGTTTTTGTATCGCGTTAATCTTTATTGTGCATTGTCAACTAGAAAATACAGAAAGTAGAATCTTGAAGAGGCTGTGTTTCACTGAACAATACTAGTCGTGTCTCACTTTTTAGAGTGGGCATACGTCACATTATATCAGTGACATGCGTAAAAAAATAAGAAAGGTTAAAAAAATCGTTCATTAAATCATTTAACGTTTTGAAACATCCATACTTATTATTTAAGATATCTACGTGATTTAATCTACGTACAAACAACTTAACATATTCATTTTTTTTTTTTTAATAATTTTTATAAAGCCTCTCTTACCGTATCTCATTAATGTAAAATAAGAAGGTATCTATTAGTGTCAAAGTACCCGTTTACGTTTTAATGACAATTGATTTTTAATCAATGTAGAATTCTCTCTTCAAAGACTCATTAACAATATTTAATGTTAATTAAACTTAACACATGCAATTAGTTATCATAATCATCAAATTAAAAGTATTAAAAGTTATTTCAGTTGTATATTTGGTTCGTAGCCTCTCTAGGTATGTGTTTTTCCTTTGCAGTTAATTTCTTTTGTGCATAACCAATATAAAAGGTTTGTTTTGGATCATTTATGTTGCATTCATGTGATAAAATGTCTGAAAATGTCGATAGGCAAAGCCCTGATCGTGATAAAATACATGGTATTCTTGGAATGTTGATAATAATTTCGGCTTACACCTTCATCAGAACTATTTTTAGCGTACATTTACCTTTCTATATATAGCTGTGTGAAAAAGGTACACATTACGTCTTCTCTTCTGTTCTAACGAACTAGCTTATTTCCTGCTAGCAATAAAACTAAAAATTTGAAAATTTAAATGAAACTAAACCGACGGCTATATCAGGCGAAATGGTTATTATGGTTTGTTACGCGGAGGTAAAATAGCCTTTCGCAATGGTCTAAGAAGCGGTGACTGACATACATTTGTTTGCTCATTTAAGATGTCACAAGACATCTTAAGATCTCCCTTATACCAATAAATCGATATAATTGCGAATATTATCATCATTTTCTGACATTTTAGATAAGCCGAATTAGCTGTTAACTATAATATATCCCTAATAAATTTTGTACAACTAAAATAAATTGCTATAATATTTTTCAGTGCTATTTCAATTTTAATGAAACTCCACCAAGCGCATTCAGTTGATATCATAAAGTGTAAGGTTAAATCTTTATTCATCATCACAAGCACCAACGACTGGAATGCAGTCTATAAGCCATCTTTGGACCTGTATGAAACACAATATAAACAAGCCACTGCCTTCAACAAAAGTAGTCATGTCTCACTTTTTAGAGTGGAATACGTCAGAGATTCCTGGACACGTGTGTTAGTTTCCGCGATACGTGGACACGTGTCTTGATGCGTTTGTGTTTGTGTGTTTAGCTGCAGGGTGTCTCATTAGTACGGCGCTAGTCGAAAGCACTACTCAACCCCGCTAGTAAGAGGGTAAGGATAAGAGTGTATATGAGAATTGCTGGGACAGGGTGTTTGGGTCACCCTGTACCAAACGACTGACTGATATCGCAAAAAAAAAAACATTTTTTAACCACATTACCTTCCAATATGGAATAGCTCAACATAACCTAATTTTACGAAATCGAACTACAACTCAATTATATATTTTATAAAATATTAAAAACACATTTTAAATACTATTTTTATAACACGATGAAAAAAATAGCAATGCATTTTAGTTCTAAAAAGTTTTTTTTAAGATATAGTTGATAGCTATTTCGGCTCACGCCACCGTCAGAACTACTTAAATAGTTCTGACGATGATAAATTTGTAGAAGTAAAACACATTGCTATTTTTTTCACCGTGTTTTTTCGAAAAAGTCAAATTAAATATTTCCCATTAAGAACCGATATGCTTCTCTTTGGGAGTTTACGTGCTTGAAAATCTTTCACCTTGCAACAGGGTGGGATGAAATTAAAAATAATTTCGTACTCGTCTATCTAATAGAGTTCTACCAAGTGAATGCCAATTCAATCAATGTACTATTTTTATAATTTAATTTTAATTATGACCAGTTTTGCTTATCACAAGCATTATCAACGAATACAGTACAAATTACAGATCGTAAAAACGGGGAATAGAGAACTATTAGATAACATTAAAATATAATATCATTGATTGAATTGGCATTCACTTGGTAGAACTCCATTATGACATGGTGAAAAAAATAGCAATGTATTTTAGTTCTACAAACTATTTTTTTAAATATATTTGACTTTTTCGAAAAAACACGGTGAAAAAAATAGCAATGTATTTAAGTTCTACAAAATTATTTTTTTAAATATAGTTGATAGCTATTTCGTCAGAACTATGCTTAAACTAACATTTGCTTATCTATATATAGCTGTGTAGAAAAGACTCATACGTATGCCATATGTAAACTTATTGATATAGCCACCTTTTTGATTTCATTTACAATTGTTAGTTTTATTGCGAGCAGGAAACAAGCTAGGTCGTTGAAACAGGAGAGAGGATGTATTGTGCGCCTTTTCTGCACAGCTATATATAGATAAACAAATGTTTAAGCATAGTTCTGACGAAATAGCTATCAACTATATTTAAAAAAATAATTTTGTAGAACTTAAATACATTGCTATTTTTTTCACCGTGTTTTTTCGAAAAAGTCAAATTAAATATTTCCCACTTAGAACCGATATGCTTCTCTTTGGGAGTTTACGTGCTTGAAAATCTTTCACCTTGCAACAGGGTGGGATGAAATTAAAAATAATTTCGTACTCGTCTATGGGAATGAATAAAACAATTGAAAGTTAAAACTAATGCAACTTTCTAGTGCCCCTGTGACATTTGACAAGACAGGTAACAAAACACAATTGCAGTCTATCAAAAATTCCCTCTTTCCTTAGAAACATTTCCACTGTTTGGAGTGCTAAGAGGCAGAATACTCACAGCGGGGAACTGCGGCGGCTGACTCGAAACGCGGGGCAAAGGGCGGCAGTCAAGTGCATACTACCGGATGCAAATTTTCGCCGTGCAATTTTCTTTAGAACAATGCATCTAAGAAATGCATTCCGATACACCTACAGTGAATTTTTTTGGGGAAGCGACGCTTGGTCAAGTGTGTTGGATAGGAAAGAAAAATGTGTATCTTTACACCACTCATAATCTTATACCCGGATGCGCCCAGTACAGATTTATATTTATTCATTACAAATACAAACCACGCCCACTTCCAAACGAATTACAAACATATTACTCTTTAGTTGTATATCTGAGCTTATATATTAAAGCAAGATTTTATAAATAGAGCTTTTGTGCTATATAAAAAGAATACATATGTATACACCCAAATTTTTACTCTGTTAATGAACAAGCTTCTTCTTCCAAGCAGACACCCTCAATAAAATTGTTTACTTTTAATGTGGCAACTGTCACTTCTTGATGGAATATATATATATATATCACATATATTTTAAATACAAATTTAAAATGCGGTATGTGAATGCCTGGGTCGTGAGTGACAAAACATGTGGAAGTATACAAAGTTTGAATGACTTAAGTTTAATTTTGAAATTACATCAAACATTCTCAGACATTGGCTTAAATATATACATACAACAATCATTGTGATATAATGCATGAAGATGCTGAAAGACGAAAACCAGACCGTTTATAAAAAACATGTGGAATCGTAGAATGTTTCAATTATTCAAACACAATAAGAAGTGTTGTGACATTTTTTAAAATAACATTCAATCATAAAAGCCATATATTGACTATCAATCTTCGAATCGTGTCATACCTAAAACAAATAATGACATTTTTAATTTAATCCTTAAAGAAATTTAAGGTTTTTATCTGATTATCGATTTTTTTAGTACGTACATGTCACAAATATTTAAAAATATTTTTGTAAATGTAAAGGAATAAATAACACGAGACAAAAAACAAGGATAGCAAGGAAATCAGCCAAGAAAGCTCATGTAAAATCTAAAATCGACATATGAAGCAATACTATTCAACATTGTTGATGCTCTTATAAACAATTCATCAAATATGATCTTTAACATTCGCAGTAATCATAGAACAAAAAAGTGTTAACAAAATTCACTTTCATTTAAATAATAGTGAATTACAGTTATCATATATTGTTTCTTGAAAAATGAATACATCAAATAAAAATCATCACTGCCGTATAATTGTATCAGAGAAATATATTTTAAAAATTCACTCACAGAATGACGCTCGAAACGAAATTTCTCGTCTTCGCATATACTTACTTAAGTACATTGTTCGAGAAAAAGGTTCTAATGTAAATTTTGAATGGACGCCTTCTCCTATTTACTTTATCACACCCTGCAAATGAGTGAAACAACGGATTTTGAAAGTATTGTACGTATAGAAGAGTCTCTTTGACAACAGAAGACAGCTACACGTGTATTGTTGGCAGTTATAAATACTTGTTTTATTTTGCATTTTACGTATCGTTGCAGACACTTTGAAATTGTTACTGCGAGGTCATTTCCACAAAATTTTCCGATGATTTAGCGGTTTCCTAAAGGACTATAGGCATTTATAAATAAATTAAAATATTTGAAATGTTGAATTATATTACATTCCAACATATTTTGTCACTAGCGACCCGGGGTTCGTCTTACATCATTTTCAGACATTTAATCACACAAATGTCTGCATATTTTATTGAATAAACGCTCATATTTTAACATTGCTTTAAAAACCTACATGTCAGTTCGATCAAATGTGCAAGCGCATACTTACGTCGCTTAATGTTGTTATGGTGTTATAAATGTATACTTTATATTGAGAAAAAATTTCTTTTACTAAAAAAATATTACCAAGAGGTCCTTTTATATATTTTATTTGAAACTATCATAGTATTCTTCTTTTGGATATACATTGTATGATATTTTTTTATAATATAAGAATATTTTTAATAATTATCCTGATCATAAAATATATTGTGGTATAATTCCAAAAAAATATATTTTTATTAGGTAAAATATTACGCCTTTCCATTAATAAATGATAGTTAACACCTTTAAAGTGATTAAATGTATGATTACCTCAAATTATATTCACCGTACGCAAACCTTTGGTATTGTATACGTAGTAACTTTTAATTAAAATTTTTACATAAACAACCTTCTCGTTATTTTTATAATCATTTATTATATCGACTAAAGGTCCTTGATGGAATTTCAATATCAAATTTGAACTATTGTAACTTTTTACGATTCCACATGTTTTGCCACTAACGACCCAGGTTCCGTATTTCAGCATTTGAGGCATTCAATCACACGGATGCAACCGAGTCAGTCTTGCGCCTTATTCCGCTTTTGTCTATTGTTAACTTTAATTTTTGATATCGATATATACTGTCAGTTCTGAAGATACCAAAAGGTGAAACCCGAATCCAAAACATGTACAAAGTTTCAACAATTTAAATTTGTTTTATATCAGTTGATCATGATTACGATAACAATGCTGATCATTAACATACTGTGGAAATAGTATTGCAAATGTGTTTTTATTATTTAAAATTTCAAAAAGATATTGAAGTCAAAGTGACAGTAGAGAGAAGATATCCTTACAATTAGGCTTGGAAAAGTTAAACATATCAATTTGCTGGTAGAAGTCTTCATTACTTTTTATTTGAAACGAATATTGCCCCCGTAATCACAAGCCACACTCTACCCGTGACCGCAATTCAAATTAATCGATTTCGGACGCACAATTACCGATTTTATTTTCGATTCTGTTACCACAAATAACACAAAGGCAAAGTGTTTCGAATCAATTAGATAATGACCGCGAAGGCATTCATTAATTATGTAAACACAAAGGACACTCTTTTGAGGTTTAGTTTTCCGCCGTAGAACAGCATTTATGGGAAGAGACAGTAGAAATCTAAACCACTCTTGTAGAACTATTGAACTGTACATTATATTACTTTGCATGAAGCAGCCTGCAACAAAAACAATGTTTAAACACATCGAATCCCGAAGCTGTGTTTACACGTGATACAAAAACCATCGCTAGAATTCCGGAACCTTGTTTTAACGTGATAGACTAGCCCTTCAAAAACAGTCAAACTAGTGAAATCAAATGATTTATTTGACAGAAGAATTCTATGTTTTCTTATAGGAAAGACTCAAATCTTTTTAAAACAGTCATCCAATTTGTGCTATTGTCTATGAAAGTGTTAATTTTAACGATCTTAAAACTCAATCGTTGTGTGCGCAATAAACGAAACAGTTAAGTACTATACATTTTTGTGTTATTTATCATTATTTGATAGAGTTCTACTAACAAAATACCAACTCAATAAACAGATAATATTCACTTATATTATATATACGCGGATACGATTGAAAAAGAAAAACTAAAAATTTGATCTTTATACATCACCATCGGAAGACATAAAATTATGTTATGATTATCAAAGGTATAGATAAACTCTAACTAACCAGACCGTTGTTTGTTTTTTTGGCAAAATTTGGCATTTTTAACGATATTGCTTCATTAAAATAAGGCTAAAATTACAAATTACTATTTTAAAACATATTAACATATTTTTATAGTACTAAATACATAGTTGCTTGGTGTGCTCATTTATATTAATCTTTACAGAACGTTTTTCGTATTAAACTATTTTATTTCATTTAACTCGACCTATATTACAAAAATGCAGTTTTAATTATTTGTTTCTGTTGATCGATCTAATACAACACTTATTAAAAAACGCCTTTTATTAAAATGTAAACTCTCTGCAAAACTGGTGCCCTAAATTAAAACAATTAATTATAACTTCACCGTAAAAATATTTAAATTTATTACTTATCGGTGGGGAAGTATTGAAAACTTCAAATTAAAACCCAACCCTTTCGCTCCTACATTCGACTTTAATCTTTTTTTGCGACACCGAAGATTGCAAAGGTTAACACAAAGATATGCCCAGGGCGAAAGACGCTCGCGGGGAAGTGTTTTCGGAAGGGTGTGGGGTAGAATGCGGGAACTACCACCTTATATTTACAATAAATAATTAACTTTCGCGTTATTTAGTTTACCCATTATCTGGTATCTGCAAAGATGCTGCAAGATGCCATCGGGAGCATCGCGGATAATGGTCACAGGGGTAATATATTTTTTTATTAATTTTCTGAAATTTATATGAATATATTTTGGACACTTAATTTAACAACTTACTAATGCATATGTTAACAGAAGATATCTATCGGGATAACTTTATTTTAACAATCAATTGAAAGTTTTTTTTATCGCATCAAAAATACTACTTAATACTTGTATGATTGTAAAAATGTGATATTGTACACTTAACAAGTTTTGATTTTTTTGTATTTATATATCTGAGCTGGTGCTACATGGTTTAACATTGTTTGCCGTATATTAGCTTAACGTTTCAAATGATTATTTAAAAATACTACACCCTTCAAAATAAAGATTTACTTTTTACCCGACAAAAAAAACAAAAGAAATTTATTCAAATTTAGAAAAAATGTAAGAGGCACCAGTATTGATTTCATTAGAAAACACCTTGAAGTTTTTATATTTAAAATTTCTTTAGCATACATCTGAATTATGTTTTTTTTTTTGAATTTATTTATTCGAGTAGTTTTAATTGACAATATTCTTAATTTAAAAAAAAATACCATGGTGTAAAATTTTTCATATCCACTTAAATCTTGGAAATCCTTACAATTATAAGAATGAGATCAATTTTCATAAAATAGAACAAACCTATTGCTTAAGCCCCGCATTACTTTGGAGTCTGGGCCCACTGTTCATAACAATGGTGTTAACTGTCACTTCTTAACGAAAAGGCATGGTATTTAAATAATAAAAACACATTTTGAGTAATTATTCTCGCAAATTATTTTTTAGCCAGAACCGGTTTCACTCACCGTGAGCATTATCAGCTGATGAATACAATTTACAAACAAGTATTCAAGCTCAAATCCGTGGGTTCAAAAAGTGAGAACTATTTTTTTTCTTTTAATAATTTCTAAGAACTAATTGTTTCTTACTTATTGAGCACATGGCTTTGTATACCTGCTACCTTTAATTCAAAATTTTGTATAAATAGACTTGCTTATAAATTGTATTTTATCATTTGATAATGCTCACGGTGAGTGAAACCGGTCCTGATCATAAAATATATTGTGGAAATTAATACTAAAAATGTGTTTGAATTATTTCCCTTTATTAACCCTTCTTCACTTTTAAGGTGTTGTCAACTGTCACTTCTTGATTGAAAAGCATGATATTTAAAATATTCAAGGAACATTTTGTACTACTTATTTCCAAAATATATTTTTTAATCTGGACCGGTTTCGCTCATTCCAGGCATCACTTGATAATGCTCGTGTTGAGCGAAACCGGTCCTGATCAAATAATACATTGTGGAAATAAGTAGTGAAAAATGTGCCTCTAGTATTTAAAATAACCCTTCTTCATTATCTATTTGTATTTTAAATATTTATGCTCCACATTGGATTTGAACAGATATTTTTTTGAATTATGTTACTATTATATTAATTATCCGCATAAAATACGGTAACGCCGACTAGTTAGTTGTATAATCCAAAACTTACCCCGTTGACAACATATCCCCACCTCCCCGAACCCATAACCCATTAAGGTTCTAATTGAAAATTGCATTAAGGCCGTAAATTTAACCCGCCAACCCCTGATGCTAAAACTCTTTTGTCCACCCCGCGAATGATAGTAAAGTCCGCCTAACTCACTTAGTAGACATCGAGTGATGTCATTTAATATTATCGACTACCGTGCCCTCACAACTTTGTTATAAAATGTCGTTTATCGCTCAATGTCTTTGTAACAAGATCAATAAGTTCTCACCATTTTGCTATTAAGATTTATCTTAGGGATTAATCCATTTGAAACACTGTCGCGATTTTTTATACTGAAGAAATGGTTTTTAATTTTACAAATAAATATTTTTCGCCTCGCATTGCTTTAATGAATCACTTTTAATTATGCGGTACCTGACAAATGATGCATGAATAAAATTAATATTACTTCGAAAAAAAAAATTTCTTTAAATTATTTTCACAATTGTATTATGTATTACATAGGTTCCCAACCTGGGGGTCGCGAAGGGTTTTTTGGGGGGTCGCCAACTTATACGGTCAACTAAAAAAAATGTTTTTTTTTGTATGTTTTTGGATTATATGTGGGGTTGCTGGTCACATGGATTTTATGAAAAGAGGTTGCCACCCGAAAAAGGTTGGGAGCCTATGATATATAATCGAGAACTATTTCGCATATCGATAATACTCGTGGTGAGCGGAACCGGTTCAAATCAAATTCTTATTTAATTTTGGAATAGTTTCCGAAAATTATATAATATTTATTTAAAAAAAACAAATTCAATCCATATATTTTCCGCTTTAATTATTTAAAAAAGTTTTTTTTTATATTACATATCCTTTACTAATGTTAAGAATATATGCTTATATTATTTTATATTTAATAAATAAATTCAACTGAGAAAATATGTATGTGTTACTTGTCTGTCATTCAGTCGCTTAACTCATTTTATTAATCAAAACGAGCGGTGCTTTAGACACGGCTCCTGTGTTCACATAAACACACGATAAGTTTATATAAGCATCGACATTTAGGCTATGAAAAGTCTAAATATGACGAAGTCTTGAATCACTGATCACTCAACAACAGGACTTACAAGCAATGTTAATTACACCCTCATATCTTACTAGTTTAAAAAATGGAAGACAAATATGCCTCATCATATATTTCTTTCGACTTTGACGAGGCCAAAACGAAAATTCTCTCATCGTTGATAATATCAAATTGTATATTCCGGATATTTTTTTGAGTAGTCGCCGAGATGAATTGTTTGTTCTTGAAGATGTCAATGGTAAATGCACTAGCAATGTTGAACAATTTCGCTTGGGATTTTGACATATTCTACGTGGACCAGAGTGAATTAATTCACGCATTGAATACTATTTTTAATGCACAAATATATAATAGATTTTACCTAAGCTTGCTTGGTTAACTTCATTGTTATTTTTTTCATTTACATTCAAATATTTTAATTCAATCTTTTCTACGTTTCAAAAAGAATAAACTTACAGTTTGCATTATAATTTTTGTATCGTATATATAAAACAAATCAATAATGTATCATATTTTAGTTCTACATTTTTTTTAAAAGATACAGTTGATAACTCTTTCGGCTTAAGCTATAGTTCTGACGATGGCGTGAGCCGAAATAGCCATCAACTATTTTCACAACCTCTTTAAAAAATTGTAGAACTAAAATACATTGCAATTTTTTCACCGTGTTATAATGGAGTTTTACCAAGTAAATGCCAATTCAATCAACAAATAAATAAATTATCTAATTTTTATTCCTAAAACGACAAACACTTTCATAACCTTATATATGAATGATCGACTGTATTTGTAATTTATGATATTGACTGAAAGTGTTTGATGGAATTTCCATGTCAAATTTGAATTATTACACCTTTGTACGATCCGTATAATGCCTGACGATGCCGAAAGGCGAAGCCCGGGTCGTTAGTGACAAAACATGTGGTATCATACAAAGTTGGAACAATTCAAATTTGACTGTATTGCTAAAAATATTCCTACAAGAAAAAATATATCTCTAGTTTAGAAGAAAATTATTTACTTTGTATTGTACATATTGAGTTTTTTTAAGATATCTTTCGACTTAAATGTATAATTTTGTATATTATATTTCAATCTATCCCATTTTCGTTCGCTTCCACATACTTAAATTCTTAGGAAGTCATTATATGTTCGTTACCCAGAGTCGACAATGGTGAGGGGTAGTTCGACCTTTAATTCTGATGTACGGATATTATAAAACAATTTATTAAAGATGATAAATTCATCAACGGACAACAAAGGACTTCTGGTAGAACAGGTGAAGTAAAAAAACCGTTTCTACAGGGTATTCACAGGGGAAGATTACTTTGGAAAACTTTTATTAAAATCAATATTTAAAAATAATACAACACATTATTTTGTATTATTTTCACAGTATTATATCTTTAAGATCAAAACTGTACTTTTAAACTATAATTTATTCTTCATGACGTTTTTTAGATTCAATAAGAACTGGTTTCACTAGTCATGAACATGTTCAACCAACTTAAAATTAACAATAACACATTTATATTCAATAATAGTTTTAGAAACATACCTTTTGATAAGCTATACATAATAAGACTAAGTATTGTACAATAAAGAAATGTTCACATTTATCTTTACATATACTTTTTCAAACTATTTTATTTTACAAAATTTTATTTCAAATTCAATGTTTTTTTAAATAAAAAAAAACTTTAGTACTACAACCAAAACTAAATGATTTTAATGTCAGAACTGGAAACCAGCGAAAATTTTCAAGTAATAATAATTCGAATTTGAATTGTTACAACTCTGTACGATTCCACATGTTTTGTCACCAACACAACAGAATGCAACAGAACTGACTGAGTTAGCGCTATTGCACCCGCGTGCCTGAAGCATGAATGCCTGAAGATGCCGAAAGACGAAACCCAGGTCGTTAGTGACATTCTATGTAGAATCGTACAAAGTTGTAACAATTCAAATTTGATATTGAAATTCCATCCAGCACGATAAGACTGAAGTCGATATCATAAATTAAATGAAAATTCATTTGCTAACGCTCACGATGAGCCAAACCGCTCTTGGACTTAAAAAATAAATTGTGGAAATAGTACAAAAAAACATTATAATTATTTAAATACAAAACTTTTCTATTAAAAAGTGACAGCTTACACCTTTAAATTTCTTTGTTACTTTTACCTATTTTCACATATCTGCCTAAACGTATTTATATCAAATATGTTGTTCAAATACAGAGGGAAGACTTGAATGATTAGGAACATAGCATTTGTTACTGGCTTGTGACTTATTTGTTGTTTATATTGTTGAAAAAAGTATTTGTTGAGAAAAATGGAATTAATATCAACAGCCGGAAAAATATGCCAATTTTGCAATACAGACATAAGCAATTGTTTCCTGTACTTTAATATTGTTCTTTATCATTAATTAAAACTAAAAGTCTAATGATATTTCTGACCACCCGACCGCAATACAATTATCATTAATAAGTTGAAATCAAAATAAAGAGAATCGAAGGGGCCCGAATCGCTTTCTTCCATAAAACAAAATATTCCTTAAGACGTTTCTGAAATAGATGTCAAAATCGCGCGGCAATTGCTTCATGACTTCGAGCCCTAAGCAGGTGTTTTTGACCCCTGTGAATACATAAATGAAGACAGTGGCTTTGAATTTATACCTCAATGTTGAAATGACAGTATATTTTAATTCCCGCTAAAAATGTGGAGCATATGGACATATGATCACAAATAACAAATACACTTAGCTGTATGTTAATTCGTTTTACCCCATATCGATTGATTATTCTACGTTTCGCTAAGATTTTAAATCTTGAATTATTGTATATTTCTACATGTTTTGACGCTCGCGAAGCGAGTTTTGCCTTTTGGCATCTTCAGTTATTTAATCACATAGATGCCAGATTGGCATCGGTTATATACTAGCAGAATTCAACATGAAAAATAACCTGACTACAAATGATATATATCTGAACTAACTTCAATAACTATTGATTTGAATATCCATATATTTTAATTTATAAGCAATGCATACAGTTAATGACTTTTTGTTGAAAGCTTTCTTCATTAACTGCCATTCAAAAAAAATTGGTTAATCTGAAACTTAGAGGTGTTTATATATGATATTTTAAATTGTGGTTTTACGGTGAGATTAGATATCAGGTAATGTAATGTAGGACATTTTATTACTGCCGTCTCATTGAACTAATCTCATCAAAGGGATATAGCAAGGAAAGTTACGTTGGTCATTAAGGATAAACAAAGAATTTAATTGAGCACACATTTAAGTACAATCTTATATCAATACAGGTTGGTTTTCCCACCTCCAACCGTTATGTGTATACAGCTGCTGTTACACGGCCGCTTTCCATAACACAATTCTAATAAAAAAAGAATCGATTTTACTTTTCATTTTCTTGGCCCGATACAGAGCTACACGTACCGAACGATGCAATAAAATTACTTTCATGTAATAATTAAAAAATATATATATTATTATTTACCTGCTATCGTCTCTTAATGTTGAAGCGTCAGATTGCAAGAAGTTGATAATTGATAATCGGAAATATAAGAGTGTCAAAGAGAATTATTTTAAATTGATGCTTAGCCTAATTTTTCAAATTTAATAAAATATCAATTTTTAAAGTTTTAATTACAGTAGCAATCCTAAATTATATTTTTAAATAATCAATGTTGGAATACTGTTTAATAATTTTTTACGAAATAAGTTTTTTGGTTTATCAAAAAAAAAATTTTTTACACTTAAAACTTACATATAAAATTATAATTTTTTTTTGTGGTTCAATCTAGAAAGAATATTTATTATTATATCACGTAATAAATAATAATAAAAGTTGTACAATTGAGAAATGCTATGTAATAAATGTAAATAAATTTATTCACTATGAATTTTCTAGAAACAATTACTAGTTAGTTTGAGCCTAAAAAAATAATTGCTTTCTTCTGAGTAAACATAGTTCGATATTGACACTGATTCCTAGAAAGAAAGCGGTTGAACAGACAGTAAATTTTATGATACACGATTAAAAGTGTTTAATTATTAATTATTTGAATCTTTTTTTCGTAAAATTCTTTTATTAATTTGAAACAAATAAAAAATGTAAGCCCGACTGCTTAAAATTATTGACAGATATGTATAGCATGGATATCTGAAGAAATTATAATTATTCAACAAAATATACGTAACTTGCAATTGATAAAAGACATCACAATATTTGGATGTACATGTACGGCCATACTCCTCAAAGGGTTAAGAAGTGTATGAATTAAAAAACATCTGTCTTCATGTAGAATTTCTACTATAAATATAAAATACAATATATTAATACACACATATTAATACTTTATACCTTTATATAAAGTTGAAAGACATTGAGTAAATGCTTTTATGTTTCACTAATTCAGACAATCAACGTATTATCTCTTAGTCATAGACGCACGATATAAAATATTAATTATTCTCTTTGGTAATATAAATCGATCGTTAGTATTATATACTATCTCCTGGGGCGAAGTTAGCGGCCCGTGACTGCAGCGGGTCCTGTTGCCCTTGTTGTACATTTAGCAGTGACGTCCGACCGTTGATTAACTTACATTCAATAACTCTTTTTTACTGATATGTCAATTTATTTATTTATTTGATAAATACATGGTATAAAAATAACATATTATAAGTTTATTTCTTTCGCAACTTAAAAGAAATGGGCAACAAAACAATATACATTACATATCGGTACATTTTTTGTACGATGACTTCTTGTTGTGCAATGGTTCTACTTGTTTTGTTTTTCTATTTTTTTTCAAAGAGAAGAAAGGTGGAACGATGCGGATAATGATTGCTGTATTTCCTAAAAGGAAGGACATTTTAGAATTTTCCAAAAAATATTTTTTATAATTTATGATATCGACTGAAGGTGCTTGATGGAACTTCAATATTAAATTTGAATTGTTATAACTTTGTACGATTCCATATGTCTTATCACAAACGACCCGGGTTTCGCCCTTCGGCATCTTCAGGTATTCCATATGTGATTGTTTACAGTTTCAACAATTAAAATTAAACATACAATATTCATTCAGCATAAAATATTAT
This sequence comes from Himalopsyche japonica, assembly GCA_028555115.1. NCBI lineage: Eukaryota > Metazoa > Arthropoda > Insecta > Trichoptera > Rhyacophilidae > Himalopsyche > Himalopsyche japonica. Next base: position 220,488 of record JAHFWJ010000345.1, read on the forward strand.
ATATCTTGAAATACCTATAATGATTTACTATAACTAAATATTGCATATTACTTGCTTCTGACTTTAAAAAATATATAAATACGAATTTTATCTATATATAAAATATTTTCGATATTTGGGATTACGTATAATTTTACCCGACGTATTCAGATGTCAGCCTTGTAGGCGAGTGATCAAAGCTATTTGACACTCTTTTAAAAACATAACAATAAAATATGACCATATTTGACTCTACTTCATTACCTATGGATTATTCCGTAAGAAATATTGACTGTAGAATGAACCCTTTGGCGCTGAGCCGCGTAGAAGATACTTCAACACTGTACACTTATAACAAAAATATTGGCAGCAGTATTGGCAGTCCACTTCGAGACTCATTTTTCAAATCGAGATTACCCGATCGAAATTTTCAGAACCATCATTGGCACTTTTTTATGTCCAGTATATAACCGTAAATCTCACAAATGGATACTGTTTCTGTTTCTCAGCAGCAGTCAGTGAGTTGAAAAAAACATCCAGAACTATCACACCCTCCTCGTGAATGAGTCCACGCACTCCCCTGCATTCACCTACATACCGTGTGAGGAACCAACCACCAGATGTGCATTGGGCCATGACCGCGTAGTGTCGGACTATTTTTTAATTAGCAATAAATGAATTCAGGTTAGGTGCGATCGGTCGCGCGTGGCTATCGAACCGGGGATCTTGGTTTGGTAAGCCGACCGCGGTTGGGTTTTCTGTTTTAATGCGTTGGTTAATGAAGGCATGCGAGTGTTATTTACAGACAATAAATCGATCTGAGGGGAACACGACCGTGGAACCATAGGCCTAAAATAATTACACTAAATTCAGCTCAGAGTTTACCTTAAAATACAAAATTAGTTAGTATGTATTACTGCTATTGGCATATTTGGAAATATTCAATTTTAACGAAAAAAAAATGGGACTCATTTAAAAGATAATCTTAAGTTTATCATTGAAATAACCAATCCTTAAATCCTGAAGAATTATATCTTATAGATATAAAAATCAATGTTTGCTTGTTTCTTCGTATTTAATGCGTTCCTATACCGTTAATCCGATTACAATCAAACTTTGATGTGTCATTGTGCACATGTCCGCAAAGGTGACTGAGATAGTACAACTATTAGATCAGTACCGGTTTTGCTTATCGTGAACACTTCCAACTAATATACTGGATTTTGTGGATATGCTTCTTACATGAACAGCTTTACGTGGTGTGCTCATGCGTCGTAAAAACAACCGATTATTCGTGTACGCAACAGACGGAAAAATAAATATATTGTGTATCTAAAAGCTCTTCAGTGAACAGAATCAAAACGTAAACACTTTCTTTCTGTAAATCAATACAACGTATGCCAGATACTCGCTAGTAAGCAATAATAAAAAAGTTTTTTATTTATTTTTAATGAACTTCTTGGCGGAAATGAATTGTATAATATTTAAATAATAAAAACATGTTTTTAAGACTATTCCTAGATATTGATATTTTTAATATTAAGACCGGTTTCGCTCATCACGATCATTGTCGACCGCGTAAAAATAAATATCTTGATTTTCCTGATATAGCTTTTTGATATTTAGTCGCTCGAATTTTTTACCTTTAACGAATGTGAAAATAAATCGTATGGCCTCTGTTTTATATTTATATAATATAACTTAACGTTAGACCTTTATCGTGTCGGATACTAATGCGACATAAGATTAAAATTGATAACTTTGTTACTCCACAGTTGTCAATAAACACATTAAGTGGAATAAAATATATTAATTTTGTCTTCACAATAAAATTTTAAATCTACATAGTTATTGATGATTTTTTTGGAAAATTCGCGTTAATTAAGTTCTCATGCAGTCAAATACAAAGTCAGTCCGCGAACCCCGCATTTGCCTGTCCGATTATAATCCAGTGGCGTTCATACGGTGCATTGTATTGGTTACAAATAACTATAAAGGCTGCCATTAAAAAAAAATCGCTAGACCGTGTCGGAGGACCAAAACATCGGTTGAAAGTGCATCGATTTGCATACATTATCGATAAAATAATTATATGTTGCATTTATAATTCGAAACGCCGCATTTTAATCAGGGAGTCAGAACTTTGAGTCCAACCGAGTGGAAACGAAAGCCTTTTTGGACAGCTGCGTAACTAAGCGGCAATGGTGTTTTTCGTATCCGTCCCTTACGCGGAGCATAAAATTTTAACCGTTAAATGGATAATATTATCTAACCATTATAAGGTACGAAGCAATCACAAACATCAACACGTTTGGGTGTCAATTAATAATTATTTTTCAGGGCTGTTAAGTCCAGAGTCGGAGTCGTAAAAAACGAGAACTCCGACTACTTTTTCGATAACACGATTTCGAAAAAAAAACAATTAGCAAAAAGAAATAAATCGTCCTCGTTTTAGCTCTAATATATAGAAGACGAATGAGGCTCTATTTTAAAATTTAAAAATGAATTTTGTGATGTATGAAAATATAAGAAAATATTGTCCAAGTCTATAATTTAAATATTGAAATGGCAATATAGCGGTCTCCAGAAATCATAAAACATTCAACATTGACCGTTACAGCATTGCCGTCAACACAGATATCCGTAGAGCGGTTATTTTCTGCAATTAAATTCCTTAATTCTTGCTTGAGTAGAAGCAATACTATTTTTGAGAATAATTTCACGTAAATAAAATTTGGCTATTTGCCGATTTGATTGGATGATCTTTTATATAATGCATGGTCAATCTCGGAGTCGAAGTCGTGTTTTCTTTTAACGACTGCACAGACCTGTTATTTTTAAAATGAACTTATTTAAACTAATTTATTTCTATAATACACAAAACTAAAATGCATATAATATTACTTGATCACTAGTAAAAAATAATCAATTGAAACCTTGTCAATCTTGAGAAAGTCAAACGTATTAGGTGATAATGGATAGTAATTGATTTTTCTCACAAACTACAACAAACACGTGGCAATAAAAAGTATTTCTTAATTATTGATTCAACATAAAAAAAAATGATTTTTATTCAGTTTATTTGAATTGTTTTTTTTCGATTGATTCAGCATTTCCTTTGTGGAAGCTTAAATTTAAAATAAAATTAAAAGTTTGTTATATTGTTTTTTCACATATGTTACATAGTTTGTTACTGAATGTAGCGAAAGAAGCGAAACACGTGTCACATTAAATAACAAAATACCAACAGTATTACCAATCACTTCTTACGTTAAAGAGATTATAACATATGTATGTATACATTTTTTAGTAAAACATTTATTTCGTAACACGGTGAAAAATAGCAATGAATTTTAGTTCCAAAAATTAATAAAGTATTAAAAAATTTATAAATTAATAAGCTGATAGCTATTTCGGCTTACGCCCTCATCATAACTATCCTGATGAGCTGATACAGTGGTTCTGATGAGGGCGTGAGCTGAAATAGCTTTCAGCTCTATATATAAATCAATGTATGTGTGTCTGTTTGTCCTTTATGGATAACTGTGCCATTCATCCAATCAATATGAAACTTCACAATTTTTTTTGAGTACACTCCTGCAAAATTTTTGGCATCTTTAATTTAATTCACATAAATAGGAAAGGTAGTCCTACCTAATAATTCGAAACGCCGCATTTTAATCAGGGAGTCAGAACTTTGAGTCCAACCGAGTGGAAACGAAAGCCTTTTTGGACAGCTGCGTAACTAAGCGGCAATGGTGTTTTTCGTATCCGTCCCTTACGCGGAGCATAAAATTTTAACCGTTAAATGGATAATATTATCTAACCATTATAAGGTACGAAGCAATCACAAACATCAACACGTTTGGGTGTCAATTAATAATTATTTTTCAGGGCTGTTAAGTCCAGAGTCGGAGTCGTAAAAAACGAGAACTCCGACTACTTTTTCGATAACACGATTTCGAAAAAAAAACAATTAGCAAAAAGAAATAAATCGTCCTCGTTTTAGCTCTAATATATAGAAGACGAATGAGGCTCTATTTTAAAATTTAAAAATGAATTTTGTGATGTATGAAAATATAAGAAAATATTGTCCAAGTCTATAATTTAAATATTGAAATGGCAATATAGCGGTCTCCAGAAATCATAAAACATTCAACATTGACCGTTACAGCATTGCCGTCAACACAGATATCCGTAGAGCGGTTATTTTCTGCAATTAAATTCCTTAATTCTTGCTTGAGTAGAAGCAATACTATTTTTGAGAATAATTTCACGTAAATAAAATTTGGCTATTTGCCGATTTGATTGGATGATCTTTTATATAATGCATGGTCAATCTCGGAGTCGAAGTCGTGTTTTCTTTTAACGACTGCACAGACCTGTTATTTTTAAAATGAACTTATTTAAACTAATTTATTTCTATAATACACAAAACTAAAATGCATATAATATTACTTGATCACTAGTAAAAAATAATCAATTGAAACCTTGTCAATCTTGAGAAAGTCAAACGTATTAGGTGATAATGGATAGTAATTGATTTTTCTCACAAACTACAACAAACACGTGGCAATAAAAAGTATTTCTTAATTATTGATTCAACATAAAAAAAATGATTTTTATTCAGTTTATTTGAATTGTTTTTTTTCGATTGATTCAGCATTTCCTTTGTGGAAGCTTAAATTTAAAATAAAATTAAAAGTTTGTTATATTGTTTTTTCACATATGTTACATAGTTTGTTACTGAATGTAGCGAAAGAAGCGAAACACGTGTCACATTAAATAACAAAATACCAACAGTATTACCAATCACTTCTTACGTTAAAGAGATTATAACATATGTATGTATACATTTTTTAGTAAAACATTTATTTCGTAACACGGTGAAAAATAGCAATGAATTTTAGTTCCAAAAATTAATAAAGTATTAAAAAATTTATAAATTAATAAGCTGATAGCTATTTCGGCTTACGCCCTCATCATAACTATCCTGATGAGCTGATACAGTGGTTCTGATGAGGGCGTGAGCTGAAATAGCTTTCAGCTCTATATATAAATCAATGTATGTGTGTCTGTTTGTCCTTTATGGATAACTGTGCCATTCATCCAATCAATATGAAACTTCACAATTTTTTTTGAGTACACTCCTGCAAAATTTTTGGCATCTTTAATTTAATTCACATAAATAGGAAAGGTAGGACAAAATCTGACAAATATTAACTTTTTTTAGTCGGATTCGTGTTTTGGTCGATAACTGAGTCGGAGTAGAGTCCACAACCTTATTTTTTTTAATTTTGAAAGATATCCACTTGTCGGTTTTTGCTTCTTAACGCCTCAATCGCTCTGCAACGGCTTGCCAGGAATGTTTTCTATTACTCTTGCATACAAAGTGAATACAATGCGTACAGAAATTTCTTCCCCTGTTTCTGGTGCAACCATAATCATATCTTTTTTCTATCAATAGTCAAGCCACGCGTGACTAAACGAAGGTTGATAAGTATTTCCAACCTTACAATTAGTCACACGTCAATTGGCAAGTGGTTGGCAGTACCTCCACGTTTAATATAATGCATGTACAAGTAGCGACGCACATCAGTTAACAAAACCGGTTATCCCGCCATGTAGCACTAGTAAATGGAACAAATAGATGTCTTAAAACGGTTACTATTATACAAAATATGATTGTAAGCTTTTGAGTATGACGATCGCTTTCCATTTAAGGCATTCGATAAATTTGCAATTTTTCTATGTTAGATTCATAACGTACTAAATTTAACTCTTTCGCCACAGCGGATTTTCAGATACACAGGATAGTTAATACCATTTAAACTAAGTGATTTAACGAGTCACATTCCTGTTTTTACAAGTGTATTTTACGTTTTCTTTGCCATAATAGTGAAATGTTTAAATATCGGTCCCGCGCAGATCTCTTTTGCACCAAGTAAATATCGAGTAAATTAGTTTTTTTGTCAGTATTACGTTACGAAAGGTGGCCGTAAAACAGCGTCAAAAAACACTTCATAAAGGTTGATGGGATAGCCATTTTGTACAACTTTAAGTAGAGAATTATTAAAGATATATATCCCCTGGAATAAAATTACTTTTCAAATGGTTACCTAAAAATTACCTCAATTCTTTGTGGAAAGGCATGATATTTAAAATAATAAAAACACATTTTTAGTAAGTACTATTTCCACTACATATTTTATGATCAGGACCGGTTTTACTCGTCGCTTACTGTAAAATATTTTTTACTTGTGAACTTATTTGTATCTTATCAGTTAATAATGAGAGAAACCGGCCCTGATCATAAAATATATCGTAGAAATAGGACTAAAAATGTGCTTTTATTGTCTTTATATTTTTATCTGAATTTCAAATATTTATTAAGCAGAATTGAAATTTAAAAAGAAGGTTCGCCAAATATGATAAATATTATTTAAGATATAATATATCAACTCGAGAAGAAAACATATCACAAACGTTCGTGACCAACAAGAACAAAAGAATAGTCATTGAATGTAAACAATATAGTCAGGAATGGTTTGCAATATATTGTAGATCAACTTTTTTGATACTTATCACTATAATTTATTTTTGAAAATACTTTCAACAACGCAAATCTTACGATGAGTTACAATAAGTCATTCTCCAACTTAATGTATAAAGTTTTAAATAGCGTAAAACTGTACGCGAAAAACCGGTTAATGCTCAATCAATGTTATCGCATTTTTTAATATTCACCTTTTCGTCCGATTAGTAATATATGACGCAGTGTAAATTTTTTTTTTTTTTTTAATATTTTAATTTATTGTTATATTACTCAGATTCGATGGAATAAAATATTATTTTAACCAGCGGCAACATTTATTATCAACTGTCATGTCAGTCACCTGTTGCATTCCATTTTTGAAAAATGCTCCTTCCTTTGAATTTAGAACACAAATTGGACATAATAATTCATTCCATACTCTAATGGACTTTACAATGAATATGATCGTACACAAAATACTCGAGTTATGAATTTCAAATAAAATGACAGTTTTTTTCAAATATATTTAATTCAAAATAAGACTTGTATGGCAACTTTATATTTAATTATGTAAAAATATTGAAATATTTTATGTCGTAGTCAGCGTGGATGAGAGGTTATCTGCACGAAGACTTTTTTCTACTATTTACAACTCTCAACAGGTGTGAAGAGATAATCGTGAATGAATGTTTTTTTAAGCAATATTATTTATTAAGGAATACTTGGTGCAACTTGAAGAAAAAAGTCATAAACCTAAAATTAATTGACATAATCCAAATGTGTTATTGATCTTGGCTTAAACTAGTAAGTTCTTCATACATAATGATTGAATGAATAAAATTCAAAAAAAACCGTTTTGCAATATCTTTATTTGGGTTACATTTTAAGTATTTGTATCATATTTTAACTTTATATATACATATATATTATATTAAATTCTATAAACATTATCATAACGAAATTTTATATAAATTTATACATGGAATACAAAATTCTCTCGAATTATTAATTTACTCAGAAACTATATGAAAACTTAATTTTGACTGTAGTGTAAATGGGGGTTTTGCTGTATATGTATTATTGCACACAAATTATTCCTTTCGCCAACTTGTCTATTGATTATTATTACGTCCTGAATTCTACGTTTGTATCTATAGAAACTATTAAATTTTCATTTTTTTTTCAATTATTTTATATTTTTTTTATACCGTAGTTTTAGAATCAAAGTTTCAAAATTATTGTCATATTTTGTCACTTTTTTTACCATTAATTTAATACATTTAGAGATAATTTGATTTATGCTCTAATTTCTATCAAACAGAACGAGTTATTCTGTTCAATCGTCAATTCACAATTCAAACAAGCTCTAGTCACGTGACGAGAGGCGTTCGATAGAATGGCGATAGCCAACGGCGGCGTTCGAAATTTGAATTATAATAATATATCGCTCGCGTATAGAGAAATGATTATTGGCTTCGAGCGTACACTTCCTTTCGTTTATCAACTGTCGAACGAGTCGAACTTCCGGTTCTATTTTAAAAAATAACAATATTTTTTATCTCATTGGAATCGAATGTCATTCAAATTCAAATATATTCACTCCGCAGTGTTGCCAGATATTACAATATTTAATTGAGATTTCTACATCAAAACGAATATTTTTGTTACATTGGACATTATAATTGATCTATAGAAGAAATCACTTTTTTGCCTTGAAGGTAGAATTAATTCATACGTTTAATCCTTTTCTTATTTCGAGAAACTTTTTTTTATTCAAAGATGTAATTTAAAAATTAATATTTTGCAGTACTAACTTGCACCTAAGTATTTAATGTTAGTATCAAAATCAAAAGTAATTGAGTAACTGAACAAAATTCAAATTTTGAAAAGCATCATATATTTGTTTACAATTAGACATACATAGTAGTAATAGTGACATACATTTATAAATGACTGTAACATTATATATATAAAGAAAAGTTAATTTCAAAGCATCAAGCAATCAAGCGACCAGAAATTTCTAAGCAGTCAACGCTTTGGCTACCCCAGACAATAAAATTATGCATGCCGACTTTTTTTTACTTTTAACATATTTTGTTCAAGAGGTTCTTGTTATAAAAAAAGTTTGAGAACCCCTGCGTTAAAAGATAACAAAACTGTATGACAACCATTTGTCAGAATTGATATCCCAGTGTTGATTTATTAATTTTAATAATTATATTTTTGTAATTCATAGCTTTTCAAAGATGTTATATATGTGATTTTTTATTTTATTAAGTTAACCGAATTCAACGAAACCTTACTGATAATTGATTATATAACAAGTTAATCAAACATCGCGAAACGTAATAAAAAACCCAGCTCTTTGTTTCACCATAAAATCGATTCAAGGAAATACAAACATGGTTGATTCTTAACCGAAAAATCACACACCGCCTTCAGTACGTTTTTAATTGCCTTAACGATGTCGGCGCTATAAAACACTTAAATTACGGACATCGTATGCAGTCAACCGCACCGCGGGAACGTCTGGCGTGCAGTCAACCGCGGCGAACAGGTTAAATAATACAAATGTGTATCGTATGGGATGAACCCGTCTAAGGGTTTTTTCATAAATATTTAATTGAAATTAAATTAGAGGAAGTCTTTGTGGTCGACTGTGAATTGAAACTTTTAAACAATTAACATTTGGGGCGCCTTTTTTTATTAATATCGTTAACATTTTCCGCACCACATACTTTAAATAAATGGAGACTATTATTTTTTTACAAATCTTGCAGTGAAATTTTCCAATTTTATGTAATGGATAATCGTTGTTAAATATATGTAAAAACTAACTAAATTTCCTAAGCCAAATGCATTGAAACACTTAGAAATTAATAGATATCAACAATCCAATGATATTCTTAATGAATAAACAAATATTCTTCTGCAATGCAGTGATCAACATCGTTGGCTTGCATTATGGTTCCCCTAAGCTTATATCCCGGTTCGAAAACCTTTTTTTCGATTGATATAAAAATAAAATATGAATTCTTACAACTTTATACGATTCCACATGTTTTGTCACTAACGATCCGGGTTTCGCCTTTCGGCATCTTCAGGCATTCTATCACACGGATGCAACAGAACTGACATAAAATGAACAGTATCGTCTTTATACTAAAGGTATTATTTACAGTCGTTAGTGACAAAACATGTGGAATCGTACAAAGTTGTAACAATTCAAATTTGAAAAAAATATAAATCTATCACCGCTTCTCAAACCATTACTAAAGGTCAATACATTTTTTTTAAATAAATCGACGTAGTTTATAAAATACTTATTCACTATTTACGTCTATTCCCAAGCATTAAAAAAACAGATTAACTCTCACTTCAAGGAATACATCAAATCAATTTGCCACATTTCAAAATTTGAATATAAAACAAAGATTTAAGAACAGAAGGGAAGGTTTATTTTGTACCTTTTTTATACTGCTATATACATATAAGTAAATAAACGTTTATAAATCTTAGGTTTGTAGGTTTATATAAAACATAGGTCTGAAAAAGGCGTAAGCTGGAATAGTCATCAACTATATACCTAATATTTTTTATAGAACTATAAGAAAATACATTTTTTCTATTTTTATTTTTTCACCTTGTTAACTAATACTACTTGCAAATAATATGGTACGAGCTTCTCACGTTATTTAAGTTGATTAAGAACACAAGATTCAAGACTAAAATGCCATTCATTAGTTCACTGATTCAGCTGATGATTCGTTCAAAGCAAATTCGTCAAATTAATAGTGCTTTTACGTTTAAAAAAAAAACTTCAAAAAGTAATCGTTGGGAAATCTTCGATAAAAACGTGAGTAATAAAGCAAATATATTAAAATATTAGTCTTAATTTTTGTTAATCTGAGCACACACACAAACTCTCTCTCACATTGGTTTATTATTGTGATATTTAAATACTAAAACAGAAATATAATTTATTTTACCAACATTCAAAATGCAAAGAAATCAAAATATATCAAGCCTGTTCATGCAGTGACATTTTTGTTGAGGGGTAAAACGTCAAATAGGGTATGTGCCGTTCATATATTTAAAAAGATTTATATTAATATATCGTAGGGTGACCACATTCCCACGCGCCACGTTTTTGTAGCGGAACTTAATCAAAAGCAAATTTTGATGTGTAGTTTTTGCATCGCACAGTAAGTATTTGATACACAATTTCATTGTAATCAATCGTTGTAATATATCAAAAGTTTGATAGTTTTCTTCAATCATTTTTAGTTTATGACAACTGGCTTTATAGTTAAATTTGCCCGTTTTTTCATACACAAAATTCACGTCTCTGCGAATTTCACTAATTTTTACAAGCCCATTTTATTCCAGTATGAACATTTAGTACCCGCTATACGTTTCTATTATGATTTTCCATATTAAAATTCGAGCCTTACTGTGTCGTAAAAATATTAAGCATAATTTCTACAAATTTTTAATAAAAAAAAATAATTGAATTGTTTACTTTGTACGATTCCACATGTTTTGTCACTAAAGACCTGGGTTTCACCTTTTGGTATCTTCAGCCATTCTATCACACGGATATAACAGTACTGTTTGTTAACATCCGTTTGATGAAATGCTTCAAGATACCAATACATGTGGAATTGTAGAAAGTTTTAACAATTCAAATTTGTTATTGAAATTCCATCAAGCACCTTCAGTTGATGTCATAAGTTGATATTTTTAAGATTAGAACGATCGGAGAGATCAAGATATTTTATTAAGATGTCAAAAATATTCGCGGTGCGAGAAACCGGTCCTGCTCTAACAATTATTAAATTGTAGTTATAGTTATCGACATTGTATTTTGTTTTTCAAATATAATGACTATCCACCAGAAAGTGACACTTAATAACCATTAAAGTAATTTATTATAAAGTTCAGTCAATCTTGCCATACTAGCATTATTAATATAATTTATGATATCGACTCTCGTAGTCGTAGTAACATTATTCCGAACCGTGACGTATATTACACTATGGTCACCCCACAAAAAGGGATGAAAGTACAGCTCCGTGGATAAGACACCGCTCGCTGTAACCGAAGACCCTTAAAAGATTTGAATAATCCTGATTTATGAGAGAGGAATGCCAGACGAAAAAAACGGGACGTATGGCTTTCAATGTAATTGAATTGACGAAAAACGTTATTTTACAAAATCATTCAGTCAATTTATTAAAAATAGAACTGCCCTTTATATTCATATCATATTAGTTTAAATCGAAAGAAAAATATCGTTTTATGTTTCATTTATTATACGTTTTAAGGCGACAATTTTTTTACAAACAAACAAATACACATATAACCACACATATACCTAATTGATTATCGCGTATATATAAAAAATGTAGACCCGAACTTAAATTATTATATTTGCAAATTGTGCACCGCACGTAGGCGGTAAAATTGGAGAGCGGCTAGGGACGACTAGACAAATATATTTAAGTAATATAACATCAAAAAAAAAATAAAAAAACTTCGTTGAAACTATTATATATTTAAATTTTATGATATAAGACAAATTTTTAAATCTTCTGGTGCAAATTTTTTATGACATTTATTTTAAACAAATTTTTAATTGGTATCAAATTTGAATTGTTAGAACATTGTACGATTCCACATGTGTTGACACTTTTGAATAGAATGCCTGAAGATGCCGAAAGACGAAACGTAAGTGAAAAAACATGTGGAATCGTACAAAGTTTTGACAAATCAAATTTGGTGTTGAAATTTCATCAAGATCCTCAATCGACATCATAAATGCTATCAAATTACAAATAATTAATTTACGTGGTTTTTCCCGTCTCAAGCAGTTTTCTAGATGCAGCCGCAGTTAAGCAATTGACTTCCAGAGCGCATCGCCGATAAAAAAAACGAATTGGCACATAATTTCCTTGGCCCGATTCAAAGCTGCACGAAAACGTTTTTAAACAATGCACTATTTAACTATAATATGTGATTTATTATGTAGGTCGTATGCTGTTCTATGATTATAATGAAACTAAACGTATGGGACGGCCAATCTATAATGGCTCACCGGGCGACCAAGCCCCTGGCTGCGGCTCTGCAAAAGCGCTTTCAACATAATTTAACCCCTAATCGTAATTTAAAAATAAAACTATAGAGAAAGCGATTAGCTTAAACGTAATTTCCACCTAATCGTTCTGGTCCACTATAATAAGAGAAATCGAATGATCGTTTTACGATAAAATAACTTCTGTGAAGATACTCCACAGTATATGTATTAAATGTTTCCCAGTGACATCGGACATTTGTAAAAGAGAATTGAATATAATTTCTTTAATTTGATCTAATTGAGATTTTTTAATTCGAGTTTTGAATTATTATTAGTAGTAAAGGATTTAGTCCAGCAAAAGGATTTATATTTATCAAAATTTTAAATAAAGATTTTAGTTATTGCTGATATATCGACCAAATATTATATTATATTTAACGATTCTGTAAACGCCGATAAATCGGCTTTCATTACAAAGGTAACGATATCAAAAACAGTTTAGTGTTATGACTGAATAATCCTTTAGAAGGTTTCTTGTATTAATTACGAGTTGAATAATTAATTTGCTCCGAGACTATAATAAATAGGGATTACTATCAGATTTTCTTACAGCGGCAATCTCGTTTCGACAAAACCCTTCCTCTTAAAACATTAAAACATGTTTTCCGAAATCCTTTTCACGATCTATTTACAGCGTTCTTATGGCATACATCACTTATTGAATTAAGTCCGGGCAGGGAATGTCAAACCATCCTTAATTTATACATTTATTCCATAGAAACAATTTGACACGATCGTTATTCTGTCGTAATATGAATTGACAAAGAATCCAATCTCACACGAAACATTTTCAAATTTTAATATATTTATTATTCAATTAAGAGATTCTAACTGTTCTGTCTGATTGGACTGTTAAAACCAACAACAAAAAACTAACAAGAATGGCCAGGCAAAAGATTTCCGTGTTAAATTTCTTTATTTACCCTTTCGTAAGCCTGTGGTTTAGAGAAAGACTGTAAATAAGTCTAAATTAACTTCTTAATGTTATATATAGACAGAAGTAAAGTCTATTATTTCATCAATTTAGATCTATGCAATGTACAGAAATCTATTCGTGAAATAATTTATATTAAAAAGATAGTTTCTTAATAACTTTTTATCGACCGTAAAAAATGTCGCTTACAATTGTCAAAATGCAAATTAATCAATTACTTCGAAGCGACGAGTCGTTTGAAAATCATTCTTACGATATGTTTTCATTTACAAAGGAATCGATTGTAAATTATCGAGTTATAGGGTGTAATTTTTTGCTGATATTAAATACAATCTGTAAAAAAATACACGATCCCGACATTTTGAGAATGACTTTCCATGGCTTTCTTATATATATATATACATATATATTATTTTATATCCATGTGTGTATATTTGTGTGTTGCCAACGACCATACCACGTTGAAAGCACCGGCTCTCGTGCGATCACGGAAGTTAAGCAGCATTGGACGCGGATAGTGCTGGGATGGGCTATGGGAAGGAAAACAAAGACAGAAAACCGAACACCAACCCGCGTGGACAGCGTGGTGTTGCTAGGTCCAAACAACCCCCCTGGGAAAAAAAGCAGGGGGGGGCCTTCATCCAGCAGTGGATCAACCCCGGCTGATGATGATGATATCCATGTAGATGTATGTACGAATTTATATATATTATATAAGCAAATAGTGACCATTTAAACTGGCTTTACTGAAAATTGCTCAACTCTACAGCGACTACTTGGACTACAATGGAAAAAATTTAATCTCATAGCTCCGCGGTGTAGTGGACACCGCGGAGTGTCATTGGCTAAAATCCCAATATGAACAGAATGTGATATCTAAAAATTCTTCCCTATCTATCTATCTCATTCAAAAAGCAGGACGTAACCGAAATCATATCTCATATACTTCTCTGCTCTTTTAGCAAAAAAAGAGGTTTAGTTAGTTTAGTTACTGAAAAACAAGTGATTTTTGTAGATAACTTGTAATATGATCCCTTCATTAGGATGCCATATGCTCCACACTATGAGCAGATATGGGTTTGAAATAAATAATATTTAGAGAAAAAAATTATGAAAAGTTCAGCGTATTCTCGTGGCGACAAAACATGTAATTACGAACCAATTTTTCTATACATAATGACTAATGATTATAACATAATTATATTTCAGCGGTTCGCAAATCAAGGATTGACCTTTCCAGTGCCGAAGACACTTATGCTTTGAATATGTCCCGTCGTCTTGTATACGGATGACGTCGAATCGATTCCTCAGTCTGCCATCGAAAGCCGGGGAGATGATTATGTCAAATGATACGATTATTCCTTTGTATGAATCACCCCTCGAGGAAAAGGGTTCAAAGAGTGCATTATGGTATTGAAGAATATATTATAATAGACGGTACGTATTCTTTTGAAGTATTTCTTTGGAAATTTTTAATGGGGTTAGAAAGAAGATAAAAGAATACTCGATACTGTTGGAATATAATCGATAAATGGGTTAAAAAAATAATGTCAAGTCTACGATAAACAAAAATAATATACTAGTTTAATTTAATGTTGGAATGATTTTACACTTTTACATAAAAATAAATATAGTTCATGTTTACCGTTTATTATTCTGAACAGTCTTCAATTGATTCGTTCGCAGAGCTTTATATTTTTGTACTCAACTGTCGCTTTGTCGTAGACGTACTATATAATATAGTATAAACATATATAAAACGTATTTTTTATCTACATTAACAGTCTATTATGATTTCCTGTTAATTTGTGTATTGTTTTTAGAGCCATTTATTTTTTGTCCTTGATCCATTATCATCTCAAAATAAATATACATAGTTCCGTTACAATTTGAAATGTTTCAGTTGATAATACTTGCAATGACCGAAATCGGTCTTAATTGTGATAATGTAATAGAATTATGAAAACAGAATTGCTTATCAATAATATTGTTTTAATTCAATTTATAATTTTTTAACTGTATAAAGAATGTTCCAAAACCGACGATTAAAAATGATTATTGAATATTATTGGTATTAACAAATCAAGCTATAATTTAACACACAAAATAGTTTTATACGAATGTTTTAAGATTGTCATATTTTCGAGAAGCACCCGTCTTAACAATTGAGACGTTTGCAGTCAAAACGTTAAAAAAATGATATTTTAGTTCAGTAATATCTCAAAATATTTCCATATTTACATTGCATAGGTGACACAGTAAAAAATTACGTGAAAATAACTTATAAATAAAATGACAGTGTTGCATTTTTCCTCTGGTTTCTTTATCAGTGTGTTGTTTTGTCACTGAGTTGATTTTGATGAGTCTTGATACTATTCGAATAACTCGATAAAGTTGATAAACCAACATTTTTTTACAGATTTTTAGCTTTAGTAATATTTAATTGAATATATGACGTGCTCCAGCATATTGGCATGAAAAAAATAACTGATAATATTGACGTTATCAGGAATTAAGCCCGAAACTTCCTGTCCATAAGGTAGAGCTTTAAAAGCTCTCCCAGCGGGGACCAGCTTAAGTAATTATACAAAAGTAATGTTTAATTGATGATTTGGGTCTCGTATCGTATCACAACTTTAAAGTTAACATGTTTATACATTTATATGAAGTATTTATTTTAAATTTGAACCATGTTTTAATGTTTTTATGCAAATCTTGGACTGAATTAGAAATGATATTTTTTTTAATGTATGCCACATTTGTGGATTGATAGTCAAATTATTAATTTAATAATTATATATTAATTTAAAAAATGTTACAATACTTCTGCATGGATTTGAATTATTAAAAAGTTTTGTCATTAACGACCGTATTTCCAGCTTTCGGCATCCTCAAGTATATTACATAGTAGTAATCACATAGATTCGAAATAACTAGCTTATCATAAATCATAAAATATCTATTTGTTAAAGTTTATTTTATTTCGAAATGACTACGGCAACGTTACACGAAATATCAGGAATTAAAAAAAAATGTTTGTTTAGTTAATGTGCACTAAAATCATTATTTACATGTGATAAAATATTTGTAAATCATTAGAAATTGCTTCGATGTATACTGCAATAATTAATCTTTGGTATTTGAGTATTTAAATTTTGATTGTCGAACACCTTTCAATGTTGCCCTAGGAAAAAATACATTAATCTGCATATTAAAAATCACTTTTGTTTGCATAGCAACCCAAGCGTTAATTCCGGGTGACCCCCTACTTCGTCGCCCCCCTCCCTGATGGGAGGTACCCTTCGCTCCAGTTATTTAAATTAATTCAGAAATCCATAAATGTAGATTTATCATTGATAACTTCAGACCGGTCTGGGGAATATAAATTTGTTAAATGTGTTCCACGGGGCACATAAAATTTGACAGACGAATCACGGTCAAAAGCAATTTTATTACTTTATTATTATTACTTATCCATTAAAATACCTAAATATTTTTAATTGATTCTTAAGAAGCTGTATTTTGAATGTGCAATTTCTCATAATGTTCGATTTTCAACAGAAGCTTCTCAATCTTTTTTTTTAATCGACGGATTAATTGTAATAAGGCTACGATTAAACTCGTATAAATCGACTATTATATATTGTCCGATTAGAGAGGGCGTTAGTGTATTGGTAATAATGCTGTCTCATGATTTTACCTGATATGGCCAACACTTCACTTTAATATTATTGATTGGAATTAATAATAATTGTTTGGATGGCCGTATTTAAAAAATAGTTTACTACAAATTCCCTCACATTGTTCACATCACAAATCTACCGGTGCACCTCCCCCTGGCTATGAAGCGTTCAAAAACCCGAAGGCTAAGTTTTCTGAAACCGGGGATGACGAGAGAAATACCAGAACGGCGTTTATTAGGAATTTAGATTTTAAGTGAGTTCAGCTAACCTCTATATCTTTGATTTTATGTAATGCAATATTGAATTTTAATTATGTGTATTGTTTTCTGTCTTTTTTTTTTAACTCTTTCAGTGTTGATGAAGATCATCTTCGAGGAAAATTAGGTGAATATGGAACAATAGATGAACTGTGGCTTATAAAAGGAGTGAAAACGTTTGGCAGTATATGCTATCGCGTCTAAAAGGACACATTGAGTTATTTTTTTACGGTTGATACATGAACCCGAAGACGGGCATTGTGAAAGAAGTCTTGTACACTTTTTTCAGCATTTTACAATGCTTGAAATGATTTCGAATTGCTCTGTAAGATGTCGTTTTCAAAGTAAATTTAATTGACAGTTTAAAAATTTGGCATATCTATTATTTGTAGTAGTAAATGATCAACTAGATTTAAAGTTTTTGGCATATTTTATTTATGTGCATAGAAATATAAAGACTGGAAGTCATTATATTAAGTAGATTGTCAATTTTAGTTCCAAATTCTACCGTCAGCCAAGATATAATGTTCGATCAAAATTTAGCACATTATTGATTGCATCAGTTTTCACGCTTGACTCCCATCTCAAACGCTTTTATAACTTAACTTATCAAATAATTTTAATTTTATGTTAAATATTTAGATCATTTATTAAGACATGAATTTTAAAGAAAAAAAAAACAAAAAAAAAAATTAATTGACTACTTGTCTGATCAAGTAGGCAAATTTATCATCCAAGCAATCAGAATCAAGGTCAAGGTGAAATTATTTTTTTCTAATTTGAATTTTTAGTTTCGATTATTGGTGTTTGTATTTTCTTTTCTCCTCGTGTTGATTTTGAATCTCGTGTCTGTCTAACGAAACACATGTCACACTTATACTTCCAATTAAATCATGAGCCATTTTTTTTATTATTTAAAAACATGATGCGGTAACAGAAGCAACCCTTTCCTTCACCCTTAAACGTAACACTTTCACAGATGAAACAATATTCCTTTCTTCCTTAACACTACACTGTTGTAAGTATTGCGTTAGTATGTGTGGCTTGACGATCGATTTCAACTTCATATATATTTTATTAATCACGTGTTTTTGAGAAAAGGGAAAATTTGAATTTCAAATTTGGCATCCATTAGCGTGGCCACTTAACACAGTATTAATATGGGGAAAATATTTTGTCTGGGCAACACTGCCTGCCGCTGCAAATACATAGTAATGTGCTCTAATATAAAATATTTGTCAAAGGTTTTTCGAAATGTTGATTCTTTTTTCAAATTTCTTTTTTTTGAACTGATTTAATAGAGCTTAGAATTGTTCGAGCGAACTTTACATACATTCCGTGAATTTACTTGGGTATTTGTGTTTATTTAATGAAGTGTTTCAAGAAATCAAATAGTGAAAGTTGATTTTTAAATAACATAAAATTGAAAAGTGTGCACTATTAAAAAAAAATCATCACAATAACAATAAATATTGATCTTACAGACCTTCTTTTTTTATTAATAAGCCTCGATAACTTTTTAGAGAGAATTTTAACCAGACCATTATAATTTTTTATTTATCATTATTAATATTTGATTTTACGGCTGACATCAACTTTTCATATTGATTTCAATTATTTTACAACTATTAAAATTATCAGAAAAAATCCTTCCAACACTAATGACCTTTGTGTAGCGAGAGTGATTAGCTTGGCAATAGTCCTATCCGATCTCTTTAATTATTAATTCACATTTGTTTTTAAGTTCCATCAGAAATCCATTTGCTCCAATCTAAAATAGGAAATGATTAAGCTCGAAGAACTCATTCAATAAATTAAAATTTGGTTTAAAATAAATCAGGCAACTTATATAAAATCTTTCAAATATATCATTTTTTATCGTCTTGTAAAGATTGGAAAAGTTTCAATAATTATACACAAAATGACATACTTTATCCACAATTTCATGCTTAGATAATACCCACAATGAGCGAAACCAGTCCTGATATAATAATATGAAATTGCGTAAATAATACTAAGTATTGTAACACGGTCAAAAATACCAATGAATTATAGCACTATAAAAATTATTAAGACGACTGCGTAAGCCGAAATTGCTATCAAATATATGACTTATAATATTTTTATTATATACAGTTATTGAGTGTATTGATTTAATAAAATGCTTAATAAATGAGGATTTAAAATAGTGAAACCCTTACTGAGAAATATGACTTAAAACCAGTTTTAAAAAATCACGTTTCACTTGATCAAGTCAAAAAGATTTGAACGCATAAAATTTACTAATGTAAATCGCTCTTTTTGTAAATCTTAAAATTCAATAATCTTTGATGTGTAAAGTATTGTAATAAATGATGTCAAATTAAAAAACTATTTACTCCAGTCGAATAGCCTCGCAATGGTGTAATTCGCCTCGGGTACCTGGGTTCGTATCCCGTACGCGCTAATTGCCATCGGCGTGTCAACCCTTCTGTGCAAATATGACAAAATTTCGATACATCTTTTTTGCATTCGATATCCTTATTACATTTATTTTCACGGTTCATCTAAACTTGATTAAAATAAATGGTTTACTCCATTTTCGACGTGAGAAATATTTTTGAAAACATCATTAAGAAAGTTGCCACAGTAATAATTTTTAGAAGTGAAGTTATTGCATTTATATCATTGCGCATCCAATTTCAAATACTGCAACACAAATAGTCAAATTTTAATTTTTGAAACTTTGTACGATCCTTCATGTTTTGTCGCGAACAACCTGGGTTTCGCCTTTCCACATTTTCAGGCATTCTATCACACTGAGGCAGCTGAAATCACCCGGATCGTTAATAAAAAAATCATATACAATCGTACAAAGTTTCGATAATTTAAATTTCAAATTGAAATTCCATCAAGCATCTTCAGTCGATATCATTAATTAAATAACAAAACAGCCAATTTACTAACAACCAAATTTCATTATTACTGCCTGCCTTCCAAAACATTTTTGTCCGTTCAAAAATAATATATTTTTACCTTTTTTTTTAAATATTTTCTTACACTTTTTGAGTTTTATTTGTATTATTTGTGCAAAGAAACAAGAAAAATATTAACCCCTTTCACTCCTGAGTCACACAAAGAATATTTCATCACTGAATATTTCAAAATTACATCAGTCATATTGGTGTTAAACAAACTTACTGAAATAATCAAGACACATATCAGAGTATATTGGAATAAAAAATGATTTTTTATTGTTGTCGATCGACACTTTGCAATCAGTCGTCTCAACAGTTGAGACGTAAGCAGTCTGTGTGAGCTTTCATGATAAATCGAATAATCTTGTTTTGAGCGAATATACTTTTCTTTTCATTTCATTCTCTTACGATTTTACATACAGGTCAATACACCTTTCACATACGACTTGAAATAATCATTGATAGATTTACTTTGACGATAGATAAAAAAAATATTTGATCTGATTTTTACGTATACCGCGATACGAGACTCTTCCGTTTTGTTTCTTTGTTATTTTGAATAAATAAAATAATATCTATGGGTTAAATTTAAATCGAAAGGATGCGTGAGGGATGTTCTGACAGTTAAATGAAATAATTAAATATAATACAATAATGTACTCCGATTGAAATGTCAGTACTGCGATTCAGTGATCAACATCGTTGGCTTGCATTATGGTTCTCCCAAACTTATATCCCGAGCTCGAAAACCTTTTTTTTTTTTTCAATCGTTACAACTTTTTACTATTCCAAATGTTTTGTCACTAACGACCCGGGTTTTGCCTTTCGGCATCATCAGGCATTCCATCACACGGATGCAACAGAACTGAACGGCGAAACCAGGGTCGTTAGTGACAAAACAATTCAAACTTGATATTGATATTCCATCAAGCGCGTTCAGTCGATATCATAAATGATATAAAAATGTCTTATATTTTCTGAACTTCCGGTTTGAGAAACTTATCATCAGTACTGTAACGAACATGGATTACAAAAATTTACAGCTTATCAAAACAAAAGTTTTATTAACAGAAAAAACACGAATCCGAATACAAGCCTTAAATTTTGTCAGGTTACTTTCCTATTTCTCCTATTTGTGTGCATCATAATTTTTTTTTTAATATGGAAACTTTTAATTCATAAATCTATCGCGGTTCTCACCGCGCACCCCTCTTATTATACTTATTCGATATTCAACCATTATAAAATCGAGCAAACAAAGTGTATCGTGAAAGGTTTTTTTGTTAATAGACAAAGCGGATGGAGATATTATTTTACAACACATTTTTACGTTTCTTTGAAACATATTTGAATAGTAAATTTATTCATAAAAAATATTACCTACGGCACTGCAAATAGACATTATTTTTTTGTGGATGCACCTTTACGTTTTACTTTTGATTTCAATTTTTTTACCACCATATCCACATATTGGTGTTATTGTATTAACAATACTACAAGGTGTGTATAGCCTATGCCAACTTTCACCTTCGATCGATGTTTTTTTTTTATTTCTTTTCTTAACAGAACTCCATTTAAATGACGTCATAATATCTAAATATATCGTTGTATATTATAGATATACATCTTCTTCTAAATACACGGAGTCGAAGACAGAGTCGTGAAAAACAAGTGATACGAGGACATTTTGGAGAATATTTCAATGAAAAGTTTGCCAGATTGATTAGTTGATCTTCAATTTTATGCACATAAATAGAAAAGGTTGAAAATACCTGAAAAAATATACTTATTTTAGTCCGAGTCTTTTTTTAAAACGACCCCACAACCTTGTTTTTAACTTTAAATTCCCTCTACAAAAACTGTTTATTAATGAACGAGTAGTTGTACTGTAAAATGATAACTTTGTTATTCCTCTTGATGTTTTATTGAATGTGACACGTGTTTCTCTTTCGTTGTAAACTATCATCAGACTTAC
Organism: Himalopsyche japonica; assembly: GCA_028555115.1. Lineage (NCBI taxonomy): Eukaryota > Metazoa > Arthropoda > Insecta > Trichoptera > Rhyacophilidae > Himalopsyche > Himalopsyche japonica. Next base: position 242,944 of record JAHFWJ010000345.1, read on the forward strand.
TGTATCGTGTTAAGTTATTCATTCTACAAAACTCCATCGAAACCATCGAATATGGTCAAATTCTACATTTACGAAAGGTGTTCAATTAAATATTTTTTCATTTAAAAAAATATTATGCTCAAGCTATATTTATTAATACGGTGAAAAAAATAGCAATGTATTTTAGTTTTACATAATTAATATTTTACTAAAATACATTGCTATTTTTTTCACCGTGTTATAATGGAGCTCTACCAAGTGAATGCCAATTCAATCAATTTATATATTAAATTTGTTTTATAAAAACTGTGTATCATTCATTCATGAAAAAGACTATTTACTCACATACGAAAATTAACATAATTAATAATTGTAACGTTTATTAAATATTTAATTGTAAGGCGCGAAAATAAGATCTTAAATTTGTACAAAAAAAATAATGTAAAAGTCACCAGCAGGAGGTCGAACCAACTACAGAGCCTGCAGTTGTTTTAAAATCAAAATGTAATATATCACGAGACAAAATTTAAAAATACCAATAGTTCCTTTTAATAATAGATAATACATCATCGGTTGAATAAAAATTTGAATATTATTCAAATAGTCTATATCGCACGAGAGGGTTGACATGTGCGACGTTCTGGATCCATTTGTTTTGTATTGGGCACAAAGGAAACCCTTTCACTGCCGAGAGAGATCAAATCGATTCATATTCTTACTCTACATACATAATTGTACCGGGTGATTCGGAACAATAACAAAAATCACATACAATCAAAAATGAAATATATGTCATATTTAAGACGTCAAAGTAGAAAGAAGAAATTTATCATTTTAGTTACATTCATTAACGAAAATCTTTTAAATATTCAATTTTTTGTCCATTCTGTTGTGATTCAATTAAACAAAAAATTATCATTATTACACACAAAATTACACTTAAAATGACCAATTTCAGCTCCTAATATGGAGCATATTTACATTTAAAATGTAAGCTGTCATTTCTTGATTATTTTTTAATTAGCTTCATAGAATGCCATTAGATTCACATTAAGAATGGATGGAGAATATTAGAGATAATTTAAGGAACACACTAATGCGTACAAATACGAATTGCTCTCTCTGGGCAATATTTTTGGTATACAAAAGTTTCGAAATCACTTTTAATCTGTTAACCGTCACTTCTTGGTGGAAAAGCGTGTTATTTCAAATAATAAAAACAGACTGTTAAGTACTTATTTTCACAATAAATATTATAATCAGGATCGGTTTCGTTCATCGCAAGCATTATCAACTGATGATTTTGTTTATAAATTTACGTATTTTGGTATAATGTGGAGACGAAGACATACTCTACTGAACCAAATATAAAGTTATTAAGATAAGATTATATATAGATATAATATAAGATTATATATAGATAGATAAGTTATCAAATAAGAAGAATTAAGAAGTGACAGTTATCACCTCAAAAATATTAAAATTTTTAGTTTTAAAAAGTTGCTTTTATGAAAATTATTTGTTATTCTATCACCCAAATAGTATTATTGGCATGAAAATGGAAAATATTATAGACACCTATACATGTGAACACAAATTCATCAAGCGATTGATTTGAAACTGTGATTAATTTTGACACTTTGAATCGTCGCCACTTAGCTATTGCTACAAAATTTGCTGTATGTTTTGAAGCTTCTTTAAAGAAGTTTGTTTTTTATTTATATTGTACGGTTTTTCTATATTTTTTTAGTATCAAATAAAAATATGCGTGCGCCTTATAACCGAGACAATACAGTAAAAATAATTATCATTATATGATACAAAACAATTTAAATATGAATCACCTTGTAGTCATGTACTTATTCCAAAACAGCTCTATTGTATGGAATATTGTTCATAAATCAAAATGATATTTGGCGGGCTTCCTTAAATCGATATTTCATTTTTTTGCATGAGATATTTTTGTATATTAATAAGCGAGACAGTCATTTGAAACTAAAACTTCCTAAGCAACAAAATCATTTGAAATCAAACTTGAATGAGTTGATAATACTCGCAATAGAAGAAACCGGTCGTTATCATAAAATATATTGTGACAATAGCAAGGCTAGTGAGATGAAATCGGATTTGGTGTCGCGAAAAAAGATCGGCTCCGACCACCTTTTCGATTAGACGATTTTGAAGAATATAATTTACGATATCGACTGAAGGTGCCTGATGGAATTTCAATATCAAATTTGAACTGTTACAACTTTGTACGTTTCGACATGTTTTATCATTAACGACCCGGGTTTCGCCGTTCAGTTCTGTTGCATCCGCGTGATGGAATGCCTGAAGATGCCGAAAGGCGAAACCCGGATCGTTGGTGACAAAACATGTGGGATCGTATAAAGTTGTAACAATTCATATTTCATTTTTTATATCAATTGAAAAAAAAGTTTTGGAACCGGGATATAAGCTTAAGAGAACCATGAGGAGAGCCAACGATGTTGATCACTGCATTGCAGAATTGACATTTCAATGTATATATAATGTATTTAATTATGTGAGCCACGTCAGTTCTGTTGCATCCGTGTGATGGAATGCCTGAAGATGCCGTAAGGCGAAACCGGGTCGTTAGTGACAAAACATGTGGAATCGTACAAAGTTGTAACAATTCAAATTTAATACATATATATATATATATATATAGGAAATGTTCCTGACAAAACTAAACTCTTTTCAGTCAAAGTTATGCTGTTGGTCAATGTTGAATTCAGAATTATATTTTTTTCAATTCCACAGTCCTAGTTAATTCACATGAAGCTGTTTCTTTGATTTTTAATACCATGCAAAAAACACTGTGTTGCTAACATGAAGAATTACTTTGTAAAATTCTTAATACTCTATACCTAAAACAATACACTATAGACTTTTGAATATGTAACAAACGCTTGTATATCGAATTTTGACAACGTATTATTTTTGTTACCCTTTGAAATATGTTGTTTTATTATATAAAAAAAATATTATCATTCAATAAAAATTTAAATATGTCACACGTCAAAAAGAGACGAGCGACGCGTCATTTAAATATTAACATTATCATTTCAGACAGAGCTTTTACGGAAAGCTCTTTTTTGATATACCCCTCTTACCATTATCCTGTGGTTCCCAATGCCATCGGTATTTGATGTTTAATCCTCAGGATTCGATATGGTAATTCACTCTAAATTGTTTATATAAAAGGGTGTTCTTACACCAGGGATCGCGTCCACAAATCCCTGAGCAAACTTCTGAAATTTTGGTTGGAATATGCAAATATCTATTGGGAATAATATCATACGAGTATCCAGTGTCAAATATCGAACGCTTACGAAAACTGATATCAATCTTAAACACTGCAACATTATTTTAAATATATGATTTATATGAAAGAAAAATCGGCTAGTTTTGTTTTCTTATCACAATTGATTATGTGTTATATGTCACTTCTTGATGGAAATGCATGACATTTTAAATAATAAAAGCGCATTTTTAAAAACTTGTTCATCAGTCGATAATGCTCGCGATGAGCGAAACCGGTCCCGATTAAGAAATATATTGTGGAAACAAATACTACAAAACGTGTTTTAATTATTCAAAATTTATGAATATGTTTTTTATAATACAGTGACAACCCTATTCTTCATTTTTCTAGGAATCCGCGGAAGCTTTAAATAATACTTATTTGATAATAATCATTCAAAAAAAATATTTTATAATGTTACTTAGTTATTTTACTTTCCACTTTTAATGTGTTAACTGTCACATGATATTTTATATAATAAAAACACAATTTCCAGTACTTATTTCCACAATTTATTTTACGATCAGGACTGGTTTCGCTCATCGTGAGTGTTACCAACCGATTGAATACAATTTACAAGCAAGTCTATTTATACAAAAATTTACGTTAAAGGTAGCAGGAATATCAAACTGGGGGCTCAATAACCAAGAAAATAATAGGAAAAATTACAATTGATTCTATTGAAGTCAATAAACATGAAGTTAACTTTTTACACGGTTTTAAAAGTGAGAACCAAAAAAAAATATTCGTGACGCCACTGACTTAGTGACCCACTAGCTAGTGCTAAAAAATAAGATCAATATTTTACACACTTTTCAAAAAGATTTACCATTACAAGTCTTTCAAATTCGTATCCTTTAATACGTATTTTTTTTTTCAAAAAAGATTGAGCAACCGACTCTTAACAAACAGATCTAGTAATAAGAAATTGTAAATATTCCTGCATTAGCAAACCTTAAACTCTACACGGTGAAAAAATTTCAATGTAATTTAGTTCTACAAAAATTATAAAGTATGGTAAAGACGTGAACTAAAAGGGCTGTGAATTATATATCTTATAAATGCTGTAGAACTAAAATACATTGCTTTTTTTTCACCGTGTTATAATGGAGTTATGTCAATTCAATAAGTATACTTATGCTCTACGTTGTAAGCAAATATGGATCAAATACAAAATGCCGACAATTGACCGAATGAGGTTCATTTACAATAACTGTCTCTTCAACCTTTAATGGACCATTGCGACATTTTATAAAACGGAACATGTTCCATAAATATAGGACGTCCGGGCACCCCACAAATGCAAAATTATCCAAAGTAAACGAATTTTATTACTTCAAGCAAAAATATCATTTAACTTCACGTTGTATTATGACTATATTGTAAATTTCCGAGAACACGAAAGGGTAAGTTTTTTATAAAATAGACATCTGCTTATTTTATTCATAGTTTTTTTTTTTGTATCATAAAAAATCCTTCAAAGTTACGTGAATAACATAACAACAATATTTGCTTTGTTCTCAAAATAATCAACCTTAACAAAAGATCACCAGATACAATTTTTTCTTAACTCTTATATTTGTAGACTTTTTCAATAAATATATCCAGAGCATATACTATTATAAAGTCATTTATTGTGCCTTCGCCGCGTTCTCAAACGTTCTCAACCGGTGGTCCACGTAGATTTTTACGTAACCTGTGGTGCGATATTATATCGATAAACAATCAAATTTTATGTAGTATTTTATGGATTTTCAAATAATATACGGTGTTGCAAAATTATTTGTTTTGAATTAAAAAAACAATTGTATAAATATTTTTTATTTTATTCCAATGTTGATGGTTCCACAAAGCATTTTTGGTTTTTTGGTGGTCCGTGGATGTAAAAAGGTTGAGAAACTATGATCTAGGGCACTTCTCCGCAACCGGTGTGCCGCAAGATAATGCTGAGTGTGCCACAAACACAGGGAAGCAGGAACAACTATACATTCGTTGGAATAATATTTCATATGCTATAAATATTATACACATAATCTAAAGTTTAAAATGTGCATTTATAACAAAAAAGAATATGGATAAATAATGTTAAAGATACAAAAAGAATGAGTCATTGATTTGATTGGCATTAACTTGGTAGAACTCCTTTATAACACGATGAAAACATTTATAAGGCTGACGCCATCATCAGAATTATTTTTAAACTTATATTTACTTACCTTTGTATAACTTTGTGGAAAAGGTACACATAAAATCTTCTCTTCTGTTCAACGTATGTGTTTTAACTGTGTAAAAATGAGTCATTATTGACAAATGCGTTGATGGTAAATTATTCGCGATATATATATATATATTGACATGTGATGTGCCGCGAAATTTTGGAAAAAAAGTTGGTGTGCCGTAAAAGACAAAAGGTTGCGAAGCACTGATCTAAAAATAAGAGCTTTACCATAGCGATCGGTTGTTTTGGGTTCAAGTCCCGCGTTGGGTAATAAAAAAATTCAAAGATCTGACCTTGAACATGTGTAGGTTTTATTTAATTTTTCTAAATATTTTATTAATTTTATTTAATTATTTAATTTATTAAAAAATACAGTAAGTCTGAAGAGGTTTATCAAAGACAGCAAAACGTGTGTCATGTATAATATAACACACCAAGTGAAATTAAAAAAAAATCATTTCGAGCCCCAATTAAAAATGAGCTTTCACAAATAGCACTCTCCCTTAAGTCAAGCTTTTGTACCTACAACGAAATGATTCACCTTTTTCGGTACCTCAATAACATTCATTGTTTATCTCGTCAAGTACCGAACCTATAATGCTTCCTTAAATGGTACCACATATGGAACCTTAAAATGTGACTCATTCTTTGTACAGTGTGGTCTAAGGAAGTATTAGACTTATAAGGGTGTGGTAGATAATACGCTGTATAAATAAATCATTAAAAAACATGTAATTACAAAATGAGGCTGTATCCACCTACACGTCCATGAATTTGTTATCTTAAGGTCAGGACCTATGTTCTTTTGAAATGCCCTGTGTACATGAATGACGTCACAATCGAAGGGTGGGAGAAGATCTAATTCAGATAACGAATACATCGCTTAAATTAATTCTTATATACCAAAAAAAATTACAATCGGATAATTTAATGGAGTGAAAAAATAGCAATGTATTTTAGTTCTACAAAATTATAACATATTTAGTTGATATCTGTTTCGGCTTACGCCCTCATCAGATATATATCCGTACCAGTATATCATCTCCGTACTGCGTTTTATAATTATTTTTTTTGGATTTTTGTTTTTAAGTTTGCCAAGCATAATTAAAATAATCGTCAATAAAATATTTGAAAATACTAATGGTATACAAATTGTTTAAAGGAAAACTTGAGATTTTGTTTTTTTTTTAGTCATCAGTTAATAATTCTCGCGATGGGCGAAACCCGTCCTGATCAAAAAAAATATTTTGGAAATAAGTACTAAAATGTGTTTTTAATATTTAAAATATCATGCCTTTCCATCAAGAAGTGACAGTTTACACCTTAAAAGTGATTAAGACTTTGTGACGAAATGTAGACACATTTTTTCATCTACCTGTTTTGGTATGTAATTCAAATTTAGAATAAAAATTATTGCCACAGTGGATTGAATATTGTATCCCATTTTGACTGAGGACTTGCAGGGGGCTGAGTCAAAAACATTTGAATACGTATGACGGTTTTTATAGACGGCATTTGAATTTTAAGTTACTTCATTGAATCTCTATTGAAATATATGATTGCTCAAAAAAAAACTTTTTTTTTAAATAAAATGAAATTAAATTTTGTAAATTTAATACCTACACGTCGTAATAAATTAATATTACAATATTATAATCAAGATTTACTCTTCACACCTTAAACACTTAAAAATCATCGCCTTTACCAGCGTTAGACTTTTTGTTGTAAAATAATAGATACCAGTGGCTCTACAACAGTACAAATTTATATCTTTAAGAAATAAAAAAAAAATATATATTACATATATAAATCTCGGAGCTTTATTGATATCTGATTTTTTTGGATAGTATCAATATTTTTAAGTTCTATTTCTACAATATATTTAAAGATAACCGATTTCGCTTATCACAAATATTATCAACTAATTTGATATATGTTAATCTACATACAAACTTTAAGCGAATAATTTGCAGGGATAAATAACCATAAGCTCAAGAATTCAGTTGATCGTGCTCTCGATGAGTGACAGTGGTCCTAATCATCAAATGTATTGTGAAAATATTACTCAAAAATGTGTTGTTATTGTTTAAAAAGTTAAACCTTTCCATTTAGATGTTACAGTGACGTAACACATTTAAAGTTATGAATGAATCAATTTTAATGACTCGAATAGTCATGATTTGATTATAATGGCATTCAAATTTACAAAAATAATCTTATCATCAAGACAACAATGTAACAACTTTGTTATGAAGAGTGTGGACCAGAAAAGATTAACTAAAAAAAAAAAAACATTTTCAACTATATCTTATAAAAAAAAATTTTCACCGTGTTATAATGGATTTCTAGCAAGTAAATGCCAATTCAATCGATAAAATGAAATAATATTCTTCAGTATTGCACGAACGCTCTCAGACTGACGGTATCAGGTCCAAAATAATTATCAACTCTATAGTTAAAATTAATTTGAATTGAAATCAAACTCCTAGACTTAAACGATCAGTTCGATTGCATCTGTGTACTTAAATATCCGAAGAAACTGAAAGCCAAAAACCGAACGTGAGACTCGTGACTTACACAAGTACACAGCTTAAGCAATTCAAATTTGATTTTTTGAAATGTAAATTCAGTTGAATTTTGAGAAAATCCTTGGAACTACATTTTTTTTAGACGGTCACTTTAAATGTTTTAGAAGCACTGCGTGCCGTTACGACATGCGCTCGATCTGTATAACAATAGGCCATATGTTATCTACTGTTTCCGCTCTTAATAATATTATAAATAATAAATTTTCATCTGCCAAAAAGAGTGCGAAATTACTATTGCGGGGGCTTGAAATTATAATGCATTCTTCACTCCCAGGCACAAAACTTAATTTATTCGTTTTTTAATTGTTTGGACAAATATCTTGGAATGGGCCAATCACTATTTTCGTATAATTAAAATGTAGTCCTTTTGGCGCACGAATAATAAAAGAAATACGATTCAAATTTGAATTTGAATTAATCAATCAAGACATGGATAAAAAATATTTTGTATTGAATTTATTATATTTAAGAGAGATTGAAATGTGTGCCGAAAATGACTGTCGGTCACGGGTACTCCTCGACTTACGACGACGACTGAATAAATTTATTAATTTTAATTTTATCACAGTAAACCAATTTCGTTTACTGATACATACAAACAAAAAAGGTGTTAATTTTTTTTCAACCAAAAAAACTCTGTCTTTACATTTGGCCCTGCGTGATCTTGAAGAAAAATAAACATTATCTTCTTTCGTGGCTAAAATACGAAGTAAGGAATTATATTACAGAATTACAGTTCTTAAAAAAATCGTTTGTATATTTCGGCCAAGATATAATGTTTTGATGAACCATCTATGAAAAAACTACTGAAACACTAAAATGAACAATCAAACACTTGAACTATAGAGCAGTAGTAAACAACTCTTTTTCTTTCAAGTGCAGCCGGGTGGTTTACAAACAATGGGCATTATACACATAATTTCTAGATAAATATATTGAGAGTGCAATATGACAGTTATACGCGTGCGTAATCGAAATACATTCAAATATGTTAGTAAAAGAAGATGTGCGTTTTTTTATTGGTTGTATTTTCTGTAATACCAAATTATTTTTCTCATTTAAAAAAATAGCTACCAGCAACTAGGTTAGGAATTGGGAACTATTTCGAAATGTTGAATAGTTGCATTATCTCGTACGATTTTTCAATTCAACAATATTAAACGCATTTAAAAACTCTTTGAAAATGATATAATAGAAAAAATTCCTAAAAATATTTTAGTTAAAGCTCGTGTTAAATATACTTCATTGGCAGTTGGATGCTCTAAGGCACCGAGTTGCCGATCACTGCAATGGCGCAACAGTCATTTGAATCAACCGTAGTTTATATAATATATTATTGTTTTGTCAAACAATACAATCATGTTTTATAATTAAAATTTAATAATTGACGATAAGTACATGAGGGTACCATGATTTTTGGCAAAATTTTTTAACATTTAATTGTCACCCCAAACGCACTTGAATCAACAAAACAAGAATACGAACTTAAAAAATCCAGTCCGTTGATCGGTTTATGAATGCTTTTGTTTTAATTTTAAATTACTATTATTATGAATATCCAATTCAACTCCATCTCCTCTCATTAAGTGGTTTTATCGTCTGTTATAACATATACGAAATGCAAGCATAAAACTACTAACATCGATATACATTAGATGAAAATGTATTTTTGATAAAACTAGTTCTTAAACAATCATTGGTCTATTAATACAGGAATACTAAAAACTTGTGGACAGGTTAGAGTACGTAGTTTATTATATAATATTTAATCGACGATAAATGTATAAAATTAACTATCTGAAAATTGAGCTCAAGATTGCTAGATTTATTTCAAACATAATACTGTAGAGCTGAATTTCCTATTTTTCCAAAATTTTGCTACTAGTTCCCGTCGTTTATAGAAATTCACGTTTTGGGTTTCGCCTTTTGACATCTTCAGACATTTTGTCACACGTATTTGTCAGTTTATTACAATTTATATAAAAAAAATCAAGTTTTATATGGAAATTCCTTTGATCAATTCCCTTCGGTTGATATCGCAAAAATGCTGTCATGTTTTAGATCGTCAATTGAAAATTTAAACTTTGATTGCCTTAAATGATATTTTGATTAATTTTTATCTTTAAATATCTGGAATATTGTCAATTTCCTAAGTAAACAAATAATATTTTAATTGAGCATACATTAATAATATAATAAAGTATGAAAACTACATTGTGAAACAAACAAGCGCTGTAGAGCCGATGTCGTGAATTCACGGTGTTATTTTTTGCTTTCGTCGAAGTCAAAGTCGTGAAAAACGAGCGACATTTTTATCGATTAAACGATGCTTAAAAATAATTCAATTTAAAATTTTACGTATTGGTTGGTCGATTATTAATTTAATGCAGATAAATGGGAAACATAGGAGAAAAATAAAATTTTATAGTCGGGGTCTAAGACACAGTCTTGTTTTTTTAACGACTCCTCAACCCTCAAACATATTCGAAAAGATCCCCTTTTCTAAATCATTTCAAAATATTGAATTCACTTAATATTTTTTCAAATTCTATTCAATTGACAATACTAAATTCTCAAAATATAATTTCTCAATTATTTAAATTATTTTTTTTTATTGATTCTTAAAAACCGAATACCTGTTACGAATTCTATTAAATATCAAATTTCTTCTCTCAGTCAATAAATTTTATTCGTCTCAATGACCATTAAAATTTAAATATTTTACAAGGATAAAATCAGGTATTATAAGTTATTCTAATTGATACTGTGAATTGTGAAAAAGTTTGACTTTTTAGTGTGAGAAGTCTCTAAATATTAAATTCCTAATCACATTATTATTATAATCAAATATGAGGTAGTCTTTTTGGAGCCACATCCGCTCCCAATATGGAGCATATTGACATTGTTTTTTTTTATAAATCATTGCAAAATATAATTATTTTTTTTTACACCGATGTTATTTTAATTGTTACTTAAACGAAAAACCAATATTTAAAATATTTTTTGAGGTATTTCGACTCAATACGATATTTAGGCAGCTTATATATGTTATACTATGTAAGGAGACTTTTAATGTGTTAACTGTCACTTCTTAATGGAAAGGCATGATATTTTAAATAATAAAAACACATTTTATAGTACTTATTTCCACAAAATATTTTGTGATCAGTACCGGTTTTGCTCATCGCGAGCGCGATATAATGCTGTGATAATAAAATGAGCGTTTTGTCGCGCTCGCGATGAGCGAAACCGGTCCTGAACAAAAATATATTGTGGAAATAAGTACTAAAAAATTTGTTTTTATTATTTAAAATATGTAAGGAGGGATTTATATATTTTTAAACTTTAAAATAGTCATTTTCGGTGTATGGATAATAAGATTATGATTAAATTGGCATTTATTTCGTAGATTTCCATTTTTTAATACAGCGAAAGTATCTTTTTTTAATATAAGCAATAATAGTTTTTATCTATTATAAATAGTAGGGCCAATTTGTATACGAAACCAAATGAGACGTTCAAGCCATAAATATTTAATTTCAAAATTAATTTTCTTAAAAACCAGGGCTGTGACGTTGAAGTCTGAGTCGTGAAAGAAGAACGACTCGAACTACTTTTTCGATTAGACGATTTTGAAGAATATCTCAATGTACAATTGCAATTTGGCAATTGTACATTGAGATATTCTTCAAAATCTTTTTGAAGTTTTTGAAAAAAGTTGGTGAATCTATAATTGAATGCTCATAAATAGTACAGGTAGGAAAAATTTGACAAAAATAAACTTTTTAGTCTTATTTGTGTTGTTGGTCAATGTCGGGTTCAATCCAGGATACCATTTTTAGTGAAAGAAGCCACGTACAGTTATACTTTAATGAAACAATCCACGTCTATTTGTTTTTTCATTTACCGGTAAGAGGTGAAATTATTTACCGTTTACCGATTATTGAAATTTGACGGTAAATTGCAATCCCTAGTCGGAGTATAAAACATATACTCATTCAGATTTTTAAATGTATGGAAAATAAATCATAATTTTCTTTTTCTAAGCTGATGTTGTACATAACGCTTATGTAACATATGTATTGGTGATAAAAACATTTTTCTACGTTTTTACCTACAGAAAATTATTTTATTTTGAGCTTGAAACTGTTCGATACTTTTTGATTTATAATAGATACAATCGGATTCTAAGCATCGTCTATTCCTCTTTGTATAATAAAAAATCTACACAACTCGATATCAAAATATATCACACGTGTATTCAATACTGAATGATTTCCTGCAATTTACATACGCAATAATACATTTGCCTTCTTTTCCTTTCAAGGATTCCAACCCAGCATCCTTTCTCACATTACCGATATTCACATACACATCTCAGCCGAGCCATTCTTTTATCATGCAAAATTTACTCTGAACATAATCGAAGATTTATTTTATCTATGTTTGAATAATTTTATTTAGAATTGCGTGAATAATAGATAACTGGTTTTGAAACAAATTCTTTATTACTTTATACATGTTTTACAACTAAAGTAAAATCTTGTAAAAAAATGACAAATTCGGGATTTGCTATTTTTGTAGTCGTTTAAAAAAACAATAATCGCTCTTCAACATTATTGATCCATTCTCATTTTGACCTTGTGTAAGCCGAAATAAATAGTTGAATACATCGATGAATTGATAATTAAATGCATTTTTATAAAGCTTAAGAAAATAATTTAATGTCAGCGATTGGATTAAAAAAAATGCATTTAGCCGAATCCTTAGTCAAGTGGTAAAAGTTGATATCTTTGGTTACGGTGTTCGTGGATTTTTTCAATCGAATCCTGAATGTTTGTTTTTTCTTAAATTCTTTCCATTAGCTTGCACTTGTCTTGGCTTATGAAAGTTCTGAGAGTAATCAGTATAATATCACTGTAAAATATCAGTTGAAATATATTTTCACACCTAGAAGTATGGTTGTAATAATGACAATGTGATTTCACTGAAACGGAAAACAACATATATTTTCACCAAAGATTCTACTACTACTGCTGTTAATATTCCGAATTAAATCTGACAGTAAAGGATAACATAGTGTGTGAGACAAACAAGAAAAATCATTTATTTTAACACCAACATTGGTAACACGGCGAAAAAATGACAATGTATTTTAGTTCTACAGAATTTATAAGATATATAGTTGATAGCTATTTCGGTTTACGCCCTCATCAAAGCTATAGTTCTGATGAAGAATTAAACCGAAATAGCTTATATGTCACAATATATGTCTTACATATTTTTTTAGATCTAAAATATATTGCTATTTTTCCATCGTCCTATAATGGAGTTTTTCCAAATAAATGCCAATTCAATCAACCAACATAAGTATTATTAATAATATCTACAGTGTGATTACAAAATCGTTGATCAATAATTTTGAATAAAATAAAAAATGCGCTCTACTGTAGTCTTTTTTCTAAAAAAAAAACGATACGTATTCAAATTAAATTCATTCACGCAATAATAAGCTACAAGGAGTGAAAACATAATTTATACAGTTTTTCTCGTATTAAATCTTAAGAGATTGTCATTCCTTAAAATAAATTCTTTTTTATTTGAAATCGAACATCTGTCACGACTCTCAACAAGTCCTTTTTTTATTCATACCCTCTTTACACGTGGTATGCGTCAACCCGTCTTAGCGTTATAATATTGTGTTTCTCAACATATAGATAAATAAGGAATATATTTTACCAAGGAATCAATGAAGAGCAAAACGTAATGCGAATAAATTTAAAATACAATTCACTGTTACTGTCACTTCTTGATGGAAAGACTTGATATTTTAAATAATAAAAACACATTATTTGGTACTTATTTAATAAGTTGATAATGCTCGCGAAACCTGAATATTTTGTGGAAATAAGTACTCAAAAATATATTTTTATTATTTAATGTATAAGTGTTGCACTTCAATAAATTTAAGTTTAAAATAGATTCGGCTATAACTTTGTGGATGTATGGACAGTGTATAGTCTAGTACAGTGGTCGACAACCTTCTACCAGTAGATAATTGAATTAACCTAACATTTTAAGCTACCAGCTAAAAATATGATATTTTTTTTAAATAAATTATTAATTTTGATAACTTATAAATCTATTTAAAATATCTAAAAGTTTAAGTAAGTAATTATAGACCATTAAAAATCACACGATATGCGGCAGTTATTTCCAACGCACATCTTAAAATTATCAAAACCGTAAAAACTGTGCATAAAAAGCTTTCTTCAGATATATTTACGTAAAATCTTTACCTGATACTTGTAAATATTTATTTAAGCTTATGATATCGACTGAAAATGCATGATGGGATTTCAATATCGAATTTGAATTGTTGAAACTTTCTTCGATTCCATATGTTTTTTTTTAAATTTGGGTGGTCGTTAGTGACAAAACATGTGAAATCGTAAAAAGGTTCAACAATTCAATTTTTGGATTTTTTTTTCTCAAATAAAATACACGGTGCACAAGTCTAGACGACGGAATCTGAATCTGGGTCGTGGGTGACAAAACATTTGGAAATATACAAAATTAATAATTCACGTTTAAGTTTCTCCGGAGTGAAAGGCTCAGTGACACCCATAACAACAGCAATCATGGTAATTGTCTTGAAATTTTGTCAGTTTCACAATACGTTTTATGAAGCCTAGATGTTTTGAAATAAATATATAAAATATATTTATAATTTAATGTCCCTGTCTAGCTTTATCTCATATTGATTTTTAAATAAAATATTATTATTTATAACGTTTAAACACCTGTTCACAACCTTTGACAACATGTGATTTAAATGTACATTATATATACATACTATTGTAAAAACAGTAATAATACACCCATGTGAGTAGGTACGTACGTAATAATAAATTCCCCATTACTGGGTCACCTTTATGGGGGATTTATGACCTCGAGTTATTCACATGGCCATAAAGCACCATCGATTTCACCATAAATCCGATAGCTTATAAAATCTACATCATAATGTATGGGATTACCTTCAATTTGCATCGACTATAAGTGCTTTTGAGGTTGTTTTGAAGTTTTCGGTACGTTTTTTTTGTTAAGGGGTTACCCAATACCGATACGTGGAAACGAAGACATCGGATAAAATTGCATTTTAAATAATATTAACCCCTCACTGCTATCGTCTCAACTGTTGGCAAAACGGCTGATTTTACTGTGTTGATAGTTGATACCCAAAAATATATGAATTACCAGTGGTAAAAACCTTCTTATACTCGTTTATTTTCGAGTTAATGCATTGCTTTGTCATGACAAACTTTATGAAATTGTTTTAAACTAATATTATTCAATAAATTTTTGAAGTATATTTGTTGAAATATCCTTTAAATGGCTCAGCAAGGAATGATTTAAATAATGTGAAACTGATTTAGAAAAATCTACCATATAATTATGACTTTTAAAGTGATTATTTTCACGTCTTGTGAAATTACATTTTATTTAAATAATTAAAAACAATGTGTAATATTATTTCTTCAATTTTATATTACCAAAATCAAGTACGGTTTCAGTCATCACGAGCATTATCCAATGATTCATTATACACCTGCAATACTATTGTATTTAAACCAAAATATTATTTTAATAATTACCAGGCATACAAAACCAATGGTTCAAAACCAAGAAAACAATTTACGTGTAATCATACGATATTTGTTTAAATGAAATAAAAATTTCATCAATAAAAAAGATCAATAAGCTTTTAGTAATTATTATTTGTAATTAAAAATAATATTCAATTAAACCTCAAAGAAGAAATGGCAAAATTTTACAATCAAATAATGTAAATAAAAATTTTCGGGAAAATAATGAATCAAATAATTTGTATTGTCTATGAGCAGAATGAAGGTTATACCCAGCGAAGAAATCATCTGTCAGTAACGACCCAGTAACTTTTAAAACACACTTTTAAAACAAGCAATCTTTCAGTAACACTATGAAAAAATAGCTATGTATTTTCTAAAATACATTGCTATTTTTTCACCGTGTTATAATGGAGTTCTACCAAGTGAATGCCAATTCAATCAATAAATCTTTCAGTAGTTCATAACCGAAAACCAAACCTTTTTTGTATACGATATTTCTATAAAAATAAAACTATTGTAGGTAAATAAATTTAAAAAAAAAATGTTTTTCTTAAATACTATCTAGGCATATTACACAAATATTATAATTGGATTAATTAAACTTTAAATTTGACATTTTTTTATAACAGATCAGTGAATATTTTTTTTTTAATATTGATAATTATGGTTAAAAACTTTGTGTTTTTCTATTAAAATACAATGCTTTTCCAACATGGAGTGACAGTAAGGAGATCCTTAAAAAATATTATTTTAGATATATTGAAAAAAATTACAAATGACATCTTGTCTTTTTTATTACTCCATCATTGGTTTTAACCCCTGGTAACAATTAACAGTAAGTTTGATATAAGTAATCATGTAAAGATTTTTTCATGATTTGATAATGCTCTAAATGAACGATACTGGAGCTAATCATTTCATTATGACGGGTAAATACAGTACTTAAAAAACCGCAATTTATTTTAGCGAATATGCAACAAATATAATATATTTTTGCTAGCCACCACGTGGGCTGAAATGTATATTGTAAAACCTTCTTGATAATTATCCTTTCCAACGTCAACCGTAGGGCAGAATAAGTCATCAGGAATGATCTTGAAAGATGTGCAATACAACCAGACCTGGTGCAAGTACCATTATGGCCACAAAAGGGCAGGTAGTAGATGCATAGGCGCACTCGGATGCAGTGCACAGCCGTGAAATGAGCTGCATATTGATTCGCAATGCACCGCGTGGGAAATGCATCCGGCCGAATTTGCATCCTTCTGATGCATCGAATTTCCGATATGTAAATTTTTTGTTTGACATATCAGTTTTGTCAAGCACCAACTCTGCACGTTTGCCTATAGATAGCCGATTAGTTCCGGTCTCTCTTATGATCATTAATCAGTAGTGTTTATTATTCAAAATGTCAATTATTTAAAAAATTTTAAATTAAGATAACAGAAGCATTAGGAAAAAAAATGAACAGCAATAGAATAACAAATGCAACAGAATTGACACACAATAATGAAAATTGTTTCAATTGTATGTTTAGATCCTAAAAGTTTGTATTTTTCCTTCGTAATCAACTCCCCTTATATATAATCGATAACAACAGTCTAAAGTGTATCAAGTTATATTACATTCATGTGATATAATTTCTGAAGATGCTGAAAGACGAAACCCAGGTCGTTAGAGACAAGACACGTAGAATCGTACAAAGTTTCAATAATTCAAATTTGATCACTTTTGAGGTGATAACTATTACTTTGTAATTGAAATGCATGATATTTCAAATAATAAAAACATTATTACAGTACAATATAATCTATGATCCGTACCGGTTTCGCTCATCTCGAACATTATCAATCAGTAACAAAACGTGTACAATTCCAAAAGTTTTATTTTTCTCTTGAATTTATAAAAGTATACTCTTTCGAGATAGAAGCATACGACTTGAAATTTGAATTGTTACAACGTTGTACGATTCCACATGTCTTGTCACTAACGACCCGGGTTTCGCCTTTCAGCATCTTCAGACATTCTATCACACGGATGCAACAGAACTGCCGAGCTAACTGTTGGGATCGTACAAAGTTGTAATAATTCAAATTTGATATTAAAATTCCATCAAACACCTTCAGTCGATATCATAAATCATACGACTTGATTTGATAATGCTCGTTGTGAGCGAAACCGATCCTGATAAAGTGTATTGCGGAAACAGTTACTATAATATACGTTTTGACTATTTTACATGTTCAAATTTGATATTGAAAATCCATCAACATGCCCATCCGGTATCGTAAATTAACTTATTGTTATTTGTTTAGTCCCGTACTCACTCGCGTGTTAACATCTGTGGAGCGATATGATAGTAAAAAAATATTTTAATATTCGACTCGCATAATAGTGCGGCTGCAGTTATTGCTAAACGTTAAAAGACGTCGCGGGAATTTTTATTACCGTGCTCCTTCATATAGCCGCTTCACTTGTCGTGACTTAAATTCCAATTTCAAATAATTGTTATTTAAAACAACAACCATGACAGAATTAATTTGGTTTAAATCAACACGTACCGAGAAGATGTTGTACAAGCCATTCGAATCAGACAATTGCCTGCAGGTAAGACGGTTTCCGCAACACACCTGTTAAATTGAAATAAATAATTTAAATAATTACCCGGCTTTGCAAGATGGAGGTATGCAGGGAAGATATTTACAGTAAAATGTCATCTAGAATCTAGAATAATTAACGTATTAAATGTGTCTGACTAGAATACTCGAACGCGAGTATTGGGTAATAGTTGCTTAGAAAATATTGTACAGTAACTGAGTGATAGTGTATGCACTAAGGCCATATTATTGAAACATATGTCCGCTACGAATTTACAGAATATGGCATCGTACTAGATGCACAATAAGTCCTGGCCGAAATTTCGTAAACTAAGCCCCTGTACCGGGCACATTTTGTGTTACTAAAAGTGCTATAACTATGTTAATATTGGATAAAATTAAATGAAACTTTCTGACATTGTTTAAAACATTATTACAATTAGCTCTAGAATAATAAAATTGACAAAACACAACACATATAGTCCGGGCTGGTATAGGGATCAAAATAAGTTTTATTTATATTCCCAAACAATCTGTTTTATGAACCTTGCAAAAATCTTGGTCGGAGTGGATTCCGTGCCACTTTTATATCGTCTCCCTAAGAGAATGCTGGTATTGTGTATTGTACGCGAAACGGTTGAGTTTTTAGATCTTGTAAATCAATACTTTCATAGGCGATAACATAATTGGTTGACTGGTTTGAAATTATTTGAGTCACAACATAAAAATTATCTGTCAAATACTTGATTTGATTTCTCCAATTTGTGTTTTTTTTGACGTATTTCAACAAAAGCTTTACACCAGGGGGAGCGGAAAACATTTCAGATAAAGGGCCACAAACAGGAATTCAAAATGAGCGGCGGGCCGCATGTAAAATATCATCAACTTAAAAAATAATTTTGTTTAAGTTATAAAATTTATTATCAATGTTTTTTTTTAAAGACGTTTGTAGATAAAAACGTCAATCTTTTTCAAAATTATAATATAATATTGCATGCGGGCAGCAGAAAAATATCTGGTAGGTCGCATGCGGCCGTTGTTTGCCCTGCTTAACACCGTTACACAGTCAACGTATTAAATTCGCGACGGAATGTTTACACATAGTGATATATATACATAGATGACACGCAATATTGAGCTTAAAAACATGGATGTTCAATGCTTTTTTTGACGAAATGTATCAATTTCTTTTACTTACATCCACATTTACAGTTATTCACTATGTTATAGCTTGAAAGTTTAATTTCAAAACACTTTACATTTTTCGTACTGCTTACACAATACTATAGTTTTGCGATTATGAACGGCTTCACTCATCGTGAGATAATTGACTTTCGATAAACGAAACCGGCCATGATATTAAAAATATAAAAGTGTGGAATTAGTAGTAGTTTTATTATTCAAATATGAAGAATTTGTACCAATAAGTGCAGTACAGTTAACACCTTAAAAGTGAATAAGGTTTTCTTTTGATTTTGAACAAAATTTTGCGTAACACGAAAAAAATTTGCATCTCAAACTTTTATACAACAAATCAATAACATTGTTAGTTTTTGCACATATTGTGACATGTTCAACAATCTACAGACTATCAATATACCTGCAAATGTAAATAAACATTAACATAAAATCGAGCTAATTGAATATTAGGGTATCGGAAACAACGATAAGTTTTTTTAGCATAAAATACCTAACATGAAATACATTTAAATTGTTAAAATTTAAACGATTCCACATGTTTTGTCATTAACAAGCCGAGTTACGCCTTTCAGTCATTCATTAGTTCATTCTATCAAACGGATGCAACAGAACAGACAGACTTTAGGTCATTAGTGACAAAACATGTGGAATTGTAAAAAGTTTTAACAAATCAAATATGATATTGAAAATCCATCAAACACTTTCAGTCGATATCATAAATTACGAAATTCGTATGTTGCGATCTCCTCAATTTCGTGTTAACAGTTTTTTACTATACTTCATTTGCAGTGATTCTCAATATTATAGAAGCTAGTCACTTATATAACCTAGGTAGTTATTTTTTACTAGCCGACTTTACATCGATCGTATTGACGTTTATATGATCTATATATATCACTATAATAATGGAACAAGTCAGTCTTGAAAAATCGCTTAAAAGACTTATACTCATAAACCTATCCATCATGATTATAATATAACTTCGATTCAGTAATCGTTAAAAAGCTTTTTAATCGAAAATAATAAGTAATTAAGTAACGTATTGTTTCACAATTTTAATAAACACATATAAACTATAAATATTTCATTTTTGAGTAACGTAAAAATACATACATATTTTATTTTAACTATAGTAGATTTCAAATTCATTTCCACTATATAACTAATGAAATTTAACATAACAACAATGTTTTTTTTTGCACTCATAAAACATTATTTACGACGTCACTGTCGACTGACGTCATTCAATTAATTATGTAAAAAAAAACAATAACACATTTGAATAGAACATATATTTATAATTATATAAAATTAATTACCTTAATACTTTGAAATGAAAAACAGTAAAATGCACATTTTCCAAGCAATTGTATGAAACATCCAATATGGAAAGCGCCAAACGCTACCACCAACGACATCTAGTGGTGGAAAAACTCACCACGGGAAAACCTTTGGAAAATTTCATAGTCGGAGAAAGTTGTACACACAGTTTGTTAAAAAATTTCATATCGTTTTTGTGGCATAGAATCATTGTTCGTAAGATTTTTTACATTTCTATGTATTAATATTTTTACTTTAATTTGACAATTTTTTCGTCATAAATTCGATACAAGTCTCGATATTCTTACAAGTCAATCATTGGCATGTTGGATGACTACGAAATTTTAAAAATATTTATTATTTTCGTTTTACAAATATTACAAAACCATTAACATTGACTGATCCGTATTTTATTCTTGCATTTCATATTGAAACAATATTGTATTACACATTTTTTTTTTCATTTATTTATGAAATATTTTTTTATTCAAAAAACAGTTAAATACTTTTTTTTATTGTCCTTTATAAATCATAAAATATATATAAGCAAAACTACTTTCGTTTGCAGAAGTTCAGGACATCTTGTTTTCCAATTAATATGGAATATTTTACCATACAATTTATAATATTTTAAAAAATGCATTTTTAAATTTAAAAGTTTCCATAATATGTACGTAAGTAAGGACGTATAGATTAACTTATTATTTTCCATAGATATATAAATACTATATTTTTTATTGTCTTAAAAGTAAATATGTTTAAATGTTATATTTATTCAAAAGGTATGTATAGGCAAGTTATTTCCCTTACTTTTTCTTTAAAAAATGAGACGATATTGTCAAAATGACTCAGAAATCAACAAAATTGCTGAAAGTTTTGAAATGCATCATTAACAATACTGCGTCATAAAATTTTAGTATTGTTTTTAAAATATATCGAACGGGATAATATTATCAAGAAATATAAGTTGACTGACCGATATGTTTCAAACTAATATAATATTATTAAAGATTAATATTTGAAAATGGAACGCTCAATTCTCTATGGGTGTTCTTGAAATGAATCGCATCTTTGAAATACCTATTCCATCTGTCAGATTCGAAAATCGAACGCGACATTTTCCGGCGAGCGCTATGACCGAACACCGTTCAACGAACGCGCTCGCCATCCTCACTTCTACCTATTGCCAATTCTTCTACCTCACGACCAAAACTCCATACTAATATCTCATCTCGACGTTCCGTGTCTCAAATAAAATCACCCGATTGGCCTGGCCCCCACCCGTCGCGCTCAAACCCGAAACACAACATACCCAAATCAACACGCCAAAGCGAGATGGATTGCAATTTTAAAAGTGGAATACAAAAGAGATAGAGAAGTCCGTCGCGAGAACGCTAGAAAAAAAAAGAGATGCATATACCTCACGGAATGAAATAGATGTGATAGAGAGAGACGAGTGTATTTTTTTAGTTGTAAAAATCGCCGCTATGCGCCGCTAGTTTACAGGGGATTCTGAATAAGAGGCGGGGCAAGGATTTTGATGTCTTGTATTATTTTGTAGGTAGTGCTTGCCGGGGGAGAGGCGCGTGAAATGAGGGGTAAGTGACAGGGGACGTTGTTCTTCGGCTTAGTTGCGGGGTAGGCGCCGGACTGCACACACCGCGCGTGCAGTGTTCTTACCCTTACGATATTATCGCAGCAGCGATTTTCCATACCTAACAACTATTGATAAATCGAGAACTTTTCCGTGATTGTCATCTCGTGAAAATTCTTCCGCGTCCATTGTTTTAAACAATTGTGAAAATCTTCGACTTTTTAAAAAAAAACTATAATAATCAATAAGTAATTAATTAACAATAATACAAAAAAGCGATCCTCCAAAAAAATTACATCGACTTTTCACTTGAAATTATTGTTTGTTCTTTTTAAATTTTATGTGTGCATTTTTGAAAAAAAAAACTATCTTGTGACAATTCCCACATCAAAAAACACAGGTGTTTTCTGTATTTAATCAAAAAAAAAAAAACATCGTTGACATCAATCAAAAAAGACGTTTTGTTTAATATAAACCAAGTTTTATTTTAAACATTTATTAAGTTTTTCGACAACTGTTTCGTTGAGTTTTGTGTTTATTTTCGATAATAATAATACCCAGTGAATATTAAAAAACTTTATTGTTATTTCTAAAAAAAAAAAACAATATTTTCTAAAAAGTGCAAAAATTTTCTACGATTTGAGAACTGTTTGTGACACTGCTTGAAAAATTGTAACGTGAATTTTTTGTTGTTTTTGTTTGTTTCTTGTGACACCATAAAAAATTGGTGACTCTTGTGATGATTTTCGTGACAATTCTGTGGTCATCAAGTGACAGGCTGTGACGAAAGAAGCACCTGATAAAAGTTGAGCAGGTTAGTGCTTATAAGTTTTTTTCGAAAAACTAACAATTTTTTATTTACCCCAAATACCAGCTTAGCTCGCATCTCCCCAATTTTAAAAGCAACTCAACCCCAAGAAATCTATCTGTTAAGGTTTTTTTTATATTCGGAACACAAGTGCGTCAATTCCTTTATAATACAAAGATGCCTTAAACTACATCATTTATGAAATATTTTTTGGTTATCTGTATTATAATATATTATTTACGCTTTAAATATAACACAATATTGTTCAATACAACAATAAAATTGTCAGCACTTAACTACGTATAAAAATGTTCGAATTTTCTTTTAATTTAAATATGTCAGAACCTGTTTTGTTTAAACGTTAATATCATCACGTAATTATAAAACACATAATTATTTCATAATCAAAAGATTCATATATATATATATATAAAAATGGCATTCGTTTCGGAGCAATTTTCAAAATAATTCATTATCACTCTCGATTTAATGACCGGAAAATAATATGTAACAATAATAAAGGGTTATATTGAATTTTATTTTGCAGTCATAATACACGCCAATCATTCTTCAAAATTTAATATTTTTTACGTGTAGGGAAATATATATATTTTTACACAATTTCAACAATTATAAAACTTTAAATTATCAAGTACACATTAAAACTAAAAAAAATATTCATTGCAAAAATCTTGTTTGATTCCGATTATCACCAATAAGTAAATTTGAAATGTTGATTTATTTCGTATTAGAGTTTATTCACTAACTCGATTTGTGTCGATAATTGTCAAGAATAAATTAATGTGCAAGATTTTAGTTAATTTTACTAAATTGAAGACTACTGTACCTAATGAAAAAAACACATAAATTATATTAACATCATTTAAATATAAAGATAATATACACAAAAAGAATTCTAAAGAAATATATTGTAATACTCTATCCGTATCACAGTAGAAATTAACTATAGTTTTCGGCTTGCTATTTAAACAATCTATTTTATTATATTTAAAATCATGCGATCCTTCAAATGTTTATTTTGTTATTATTACATTCTTTCAAAAGCTGTGAATTGTTACACAAAACTGTTAAAAATATTGTGCAATGATTATCTTCTTAGTAACGTTGTTTAATTATGAATCAATAATTTATATTATTATTTTTTTTTACGTCAGATTACCTTTATAAAAAATTGACAATTGCAACACTTATCAATATGATTTCAAATAAAAAAATACGAGATACACACTAAATATCGGTATTTTAATTAATAGCTTTTTTAAAACTACAGAGAAACACTTCAGTTTTATTTTATATAGAATCAATCATTACACAATAAATAATATTTTTAACACAATGTATTATACAAAAATTCTTAACGAAGTAAATTAACATTACATTTATTCTAGAATATTTACATAAATGTGTTGTTTTTTACTTAAAAATATACGATTTCGATATACGGCAGTGTTTTTCTGTGTGCTTTAAATGTGTCATAATTATGACGTTTTTTTAGTAGTTAGAGTTCTTTATAGAGGTTTTAGATTTTTAAACAATATACTAAATCGTATCTTACACAGCACGCGTATCAGAGATTCTATAATAAGGTTGGCATCAATTTTAAAGGTCATTAACTTTAACCTTGTTAGACCGGCTGTATTTTAAACAAGACTCCAAAACAGTGTTTAACAATAGTAATCCATATTTTTAAAGATTATTGAAAACATAGCATTTGTTCCTCAAAATGTAATCAATTTACGATATCGACTGAAATTTAGTGGAATTTAAATATACAATTAAAATTATTGAATCTTAACACATTTTTACATGTTTTGTTATGTCACTCACAACTCGGGTTTAGTCTTTCGGTATCTTCAAGCATTTTATCACACAGATGCAATATAAATGTCTCATAATAAACCTTTCTTTTTTAAGCCATAAAATCATTAGCTATACTGTTGGTAAAATTATCATTTCTAAAATTGACGTCATTACAATCAATTCAGTAGTTATTAAAATTATTTAAGATTTATATTTAGCAACTAATCTTAGGGGTTTTTTTATATACAATTTCTATTGTATATAATCAGATTATTTTGTCAATCCTATCGCAAGTATGTGATAAAATTCTTTAATATGCCTCGAGACGAAGCCCGGTTCGTGAGTGACAAAACATTAGTGGAAATGTACAATGCATCAATAATATAAATATGTATATATATACACTGCCACCAATAAGAATTTTAGGTTTATTACAGTTTAAAGTAATAAATTGATATGCCAATAAATTTGATTGGACTGTTGGAAATATAAACAATCTACAGTTTTTTACTGGCAAATATTTATTGCTGATATAGTGTACATCGACGTCAAAGTCCAAATGATCTCAGAAAAGTATTTTTTGAAATTTAAAAACAAATTAAAGTTAAAATTATTTTGTAATATATAATTACAGTAAAATTATGCACATATATATACAAACAAAGTATCACAAATCTATATTGTTTTCAAACGTTTTGTATCAATTAATTACTCTCACGATGAGAGAAAACTGCCTCTAAAATTGATATTATGAAATTGTGAAAATAATACCTTTTTTTAGACAATTCCTTCTTACTACCAAGAAATAACAGCTTGACTTTAAAAGTGGTTTTAATATCGGTGGCAACCTTTTATTATTTAGTTTTTAAAGTGTGCTTATTTGATATTTGTGAATTGTTATGTTTTCTGTTCTGTTAAAAGCACCATGAGGTTTTTTAGTATCGTAAGAATTCTGATTAGAGCCGAAATAGCCAATCAACTATATACCTTATAAATTTTATAGAACTAAAATGCATTACATTTTAATTTATCATTACGTCTTTATCTCTTTCCCATGATAGTTAACAGACAAGATGTATATAACCCATTTTTTATCATATATTATTTTAAACAAACGTGCAACTATATTTACTCTCCTTAAAAATTAACAGTTTAAAAATTATACATCAATTTCTATACCATATTGAATCATGAATCGGTGTTATATTTATCTATATAAATACATACGTTATCTCCAGTACAACGTTAAAGGGAGTACAAATAATTGTAACACTCGGTGCTTATTGTGAATAGCATTCTATTATTATATTTTGAAAGTTTTAAGTCGTTTATTTATACTATAGAACATTTATTTACTTATTTTTTTAGTTACAAATATATAAATTTAAAAGAAAAATCATAAGTATTGCAGGAATTTATTACATTTTTTTACATTAGGAAATATATTTTTTATGTTGCCATATCATTTAAAATTTGCCTTGAATATTATTTAATTATTGATTGAAAATTTTCTGCCACTCGATATTATTTTTTACTCTTTAAGATGCTTACTTTTGATACTCATAAAATTAAAATGATAAATAACTCTTTTAGATTAAAGTTTAATAAATAAATCGATCATTTATACTGTTTATAAAGATATTTTCAAAATTTAATTAAATATAATTGAATAATATATAAAAAAAATCGCTTTTGATTTCAAAATATTGAACGATTTTTACAAATTCAATCAAAGCATTCGATAGATTCGGCAAAAATATGTGGAAATTAACAATTTATTTTTTTAGCTCATTTAGCTTACTTGCGAAATAAGCACCTGCATATTTTTAAATGAAGCTGATACATCTGAAATAGGCATCGAGCTTAAATCGTGATCAATCGACTGCAATACTCTGTCTTAATTACCTATCGATACATACAAATAAAAATCGTATAAATGCGTCATTTATAAAGGAGAAATGAAATATGTTTTAGTGTGTTTGTATACATTTGCGGACCACCAAGACCTTTTAGTGTATAATTGATGTTTCAATCAAATTGCACCAATTTTGAATACTTAGAAATATCATTAATTCATTGTGAAATAAACTAATTAATTTATTATTTCTTCTAGTATTTTATATATTTCAATGGTATATTATATATTCTTTTGAAAAATGACTAGATACAGTGGAATCCTGATCAAACTTCTCGTACAATACGTTTTCCTGGATAAGTCGTTAATTTTTTATCGTCCCGTGAAACACCCATAAGAACAATGTGAAATAATCCCGCATTAACCGTTCCTCGACCTATCGTCTAAATATTATGGTCCCGTCTCAAATATTATCCCGATTGATCGGTTTTGGTAAATGAATCTTTTCTATACAATACCATTTCTAAGTTTAGCACTCTAAATCTTATTTAAATGATGAAATGTATAGTTCGCTAAAATGTCGTGAGATTTTCTTTAATAAAGAATTTCACACAAAAAAAAGTTTAAAACTATTCGATTATTTCAATAAATATGATTTATTTAAAAACCCTCTCATATTTTTCTATTTTTTGTTAATTAAAAGGAGGGCACTTTATGCTTGTTTTTTTATTTTACTTCCTTTTTTTTTAATTTTAATTTTAAGCATTCCGGCATTTGTCGTTTTTTAGGGTGTTTTGAATCCCGTGGAATCAAGATTTCACCATATTTATGAAATATTGTATAACTTATTCAACCTAGCTGAAGTTTGAAACGCTCGCTTTTTTTCTTGGCTATTTTCGAATAATATATAAAAAAATTATCAATTATTTCCAATTAATGATGAAAAAATCAACGGTCTTCATGTTATATTACAAGTGTAAATTATGAGTTTTGTAAGTGCTTTTTAGATTAATATATAACTGAACGGATGGGCGACCATTGGCGGAACTAACACGCCATTCAAAAGCATCTTTTATTTTACTTTATTATTTATTGCAAAATGCATCTACTGAAAAATCTTAGATTCAATTGATGTACAGTCGATTAGCTCGAACAATTTTGTATGAATATGTATTCATTTATAAAATATAACATTTATTTATTATTAAAAATGACATTCACCTAATAGAACATCATTATAATAAAATTAATTTATGAAAAATAGGACTGGAGCTTCGACATTGACCAACAACAAAACTCTGGATAAAAAACGTTTATTTTTGTTTTTAAGTTAAGTTTTTTTTTACCTTTCTTATTTATGTGCATTAAGTTCTTTGAGATATTCTTGAATATCATCTAATCGAAAAAATAATCGGAGCCATTCGTTTTTCAGACTTAGACACCAAAACCCTAATCAAAACACTACGAATAAATTTATTGTGTCATAGACAATAGACGAGTCCTTTTAGACTGTATGTATTGCGTTTGTTTGAATTTTACGTTAAAATAAAAACAATCTACAATATGTTCATATTTTTGTAACCAATTTGTTTAGCATTTATTTCCGATTCCCGGAACAGGTGTCGTTTTAAATATTACCAATGTTCAACAATGAATTTATTTTTTACTCTCCAATTTATATTAAATTTTACCTATGAAAAAGTGACATCATTTTGCGCATTTCTGCAATACTTGACTCAAATCCAATCAATGAATAATACAACAAGCTATACGGCTGTTAAATTATTCATAGATTCAATTATATAATGATATCGACTGAAGGTGCTTGATGGAACAATATTAAATTTGAATTGTTGCAACTTTGTACGATTCCATGTCTTGTCACAAACGACCCGGGTTTCGCCCTTCGGCATCTTCATGTATTCCATCGAACGGAAATAATGATTTTAATATATTATATATACGATGCTAACTGTTTATTTTACGTCAGTTCTGTTGCAACGGTGCGATGGTATACCTGAAGATGCCGAAGGGCGAAACCCGGGTCGTTTGTGACAAGACATATGGAATCGTACAAAGTTGCAACTATTCATAGATTGTTCACTTGTTAAGCATTTTCTTTCCTCGTACTGCTTGAAAAATTGAACCGCTAAATTCAATAAGTCAACATTATAAACCATTTCTTTTATTTAATACCTAATTAAAATTTTGAATATTTCAATACTATAAAGACTAACAGTACACAGTCATTATGTTCGTTAAAAAACGAAATACATTTTTTTTACTAACAATCAGTCTTCGTATATTATCGATTTAATTCTTTAATTATACACAAGCTTATTTTTAATTCACTTGATTCCAATTTCCTATCCTATTTTTAAACATCCTGCGCAATTACATAAAGCATATGCAACTCGAAATATTTGACTGGTTTTTATACTTCAAATGTCAATGCTAAACACACTGCAATCCGCCGTCTCAACAGTTGAGACGGTCATTAATAGTTATGTTAAAAAAAACAAGCTGCATAGGTGTATTGATTCGAACTAAGTTTGCCGCATCCAGTAGTGGAAATACTGCATTTGTTATATATATATATGCCCGGTTAACATTGAAAATATAATAAAAAACGCATGTACAAATTTCGATGAAAATTATGGGCGTGAGTCATCCGGCACAACGTTGCATGTGCGTCCAATATGGAATATAAACAAGCCGGCTTTGGCTAGGAAAAAATCGCATGCTTACGCACGTACAAACACGCTCGTCTGCGTTTTCCAACAACTATGTTGCGGTTTCGCCCATATCTTAAAACTGACTTAATTCTCTAATACAAAATAATGCATGTATTGTTTTTGTTTATTACTGTCATCAAATTTCAAAACAATTAATTTATTGCTGTGTCCGTACTTATTTTTACTTGCGCGACTTTTTAAATCGGTCAAGGTAAGTTAGAAATTATTGAATATTTATTACCGATAAATAAACACTTATTTCCATTAAGCCTCATCAAATTTGGTTTGTTTGTTGTATGTGACACACATTTTATTATTTCCTATTAAAAACCGTTAATTAATTTATTTATTTTTAAAATATCCATATGTATATTTTCGGTTCCCTTTTCGGCTTCTTCAGGCATTACAGTAAACGTATACTTTTGAAATGACATTCGATAAATATTTAAATCGTTCAAAATCGGTACACTTATATATTTTGTCACTCACGACTTGGCTTTCGGCTTTCGGCTTCTGACAAAGATTCAGTACATCCTAGTAGAACTAATTCATCGTTTTTTTAATGTATAAATAAATTCTCAAGACCGGTTTCGCATCATTGCGAACATTATTAACCGGTCCTGATCCTAAAAAATATTGTGGAAATAGTACATGAAAAATGTGTTTTTATTTCTTGAAATGCAATACCTTTCCACAAAAAGTAATATTTCCATAAAAATGTTGATATTTTTTTAACACGTCCTTTCTTAATGTGGAGCATATGGTCACCCAATGGATGTATATTAGAAGAATTCTTTTTCTATAAAAATGGTTAGTTACACAGTTGCTCAAACTTTTTTTTTTAATTTCGAGAGTGTAGATAGAAAGATTTTGGCTAGGACAATATTGGTAGTAAGGAATTCTTTTATTTTATTGATTGAATTGGCATTCACTTGGTAGAACTCCATTATAACACGGTGAAAAATTAGCAATGTATTTTAGTTCTACAAAATTATTTTTAAAAAATATAGTTGATGGCTATTTCGGCTTACTATGTTTCGTCAGAACTATGCTTAAACTAACATTCGCTTATCTATATATAGCCGTGTAGAAAAGGTACACAATACATCTTCTCCCCTGTTTTAACGGCCTAGCTTGTTACTTTCTCACAATAAAACTACATTTTCAAAAATTGTAAATGAAACAAAAGGCGGCTATGACAATAAGTCTACATGTGGGACGGAAGTGGTCATAACGGAAGCAAATCAGACCACCCCCCAGTAATAGGTTGGACTAATGGGGATACTGTTATATTAATTTGTTCGCTAAGAATCCTCTGTGATAATTGATGTCTATTGATTTCAAGCTGTTCCAAAGCCGTCATTCTGCGACCCTTACTACAAAGATGTAAACATTTAGGCGCAGAGTTTGAATTTATATTATGTGATTCCTTAATTACGTGATTGGCGAATTGTGAATCTGTTTTTTTACTGTTGAATGATTGAATTCTTTTATGATATACTGCTTCGGCGGTATTGATTAGTTGATTAAAAATACGCCGGGATTCGAACTCTTGAAATTTGTACCACCGATTTTTACTTCCGTCGTGTTACAAATTTCGTGTCAACAAAGTAAGGAGTCGAAGTGCGAAACTCGTTACAGAAAAAAAATGTAATGTAACAAAACAGTGGATAAAAATGAAATTTGAAACCGATAAAATTAGGAATCGGAAAATAAAACAAGGTCAGCAATTATTTGCGATTCGATTCTAACCACATCCTGTTTAAAACCATATTTTTTTCATACTGATAGATAAAAAATAATTATTACAAATTGCTAATCACTATTTCAACATCGGTATCCACCAAAAATAAATGCATTTGTATATTAAAATTTTGCGTGGACTCAATTTAACGCGACGCTTATCTCTGGCCAGTAGAGAATTGGTGGACCAAAACATTTTTTTTTTTAATCGTAACGTTGTTAATTAACATTACGATTTTTCCACATGTCCGTTCGTCATATTGATTTTATTGACAATAGACTTTTATGAAATATTTACGTATTTGATAATTAAATAACATTTCGGGTAGCAAAGGGGTAGTTTCACGTTCGAATCCCTGTTGAGTCATTTATCGTGGCAATGTTTTTTTATTGCTCTAATACAAGGCTTAACAAAATTTTCGTGTACGGTACACTTAACACTTTTTTGCGTGTTTAATATCAAAACGAAGTCAAACATATCGGGACATATCACATACAAAGCAGCATATAAAAAGATCCGCAGAACATAGTTTGAGAAACACTTGATTAATTTATGTCCATTTATAATCTTATCGCGGATATAAACTGTTTATAATGTTTATATATTTTACTTTGGGAATGTATAATGTATATTTTTTAATCATATCTGTTCTCAAAATACAGCATATGGACTGCTATTGGATTTTATCTTCCAGTATTGGAAGATTACATTTGAATTGTCAAAATTTTGTACGATTCCACATATTTTTACATAATTACCCTGATTTCGCCTTTCGGCATCTTCAGGCTTTCTATCACACGGATTCAACAGAACTGACGAACAAAACAGAATGGAAATTAAGAGGTTAAAAAGTGTTTATTTATTTATTAGACTAACATTTATGGACATATCGTCTCTATCCTGATATTTCTATTTTTATGATTAGTCTAAGAAACTACATACGTGATTCTTAAAAAAATCATAAATGTTAAAAATGTGATAAATAGATAAAAAATTTCACCACGTTTTACTGGCAAGATACAAAGCTGCATTAGACCGATTTTTATGACGTTTACTATTTAGTTAAACATATAAGAAACTAAAAGAAAATTTGATTTGTTTATCCACTTAGCTTAAATGATATTTCAAGTTTCTTGTGTATTCGTAAACGCCAATGTTGCCAATTTATCAATTGTCTCAAAATTTGCCTATTAGACCCGTATGAGGACGGACAATCGACCACAGCAAACAGCTCAAATCGTTCGTCATTCAACCCGTAACAGTCTCACAGCTCGTGATTAGTATCCTAAAAATAGTTGCATCAAATACAACGCAGCACTCCAATCCTTCAACTTCTTGTGGTGATATTAAAATACTTTTATAATATTATATTTATCATCTTTACGGTGTCTTCTCCCCAGTTCGGCTCTGTGTGATTTATAGAAGAAATCTGAAAACGCGAGCAGCCAAATTTCTGGTAATGATGGAATCTTTGACGAAATCTCTGAACATCCGTTGCCAAAATCAAAACGAAGTTATTTAATGAAATCGTTGATATGTTCGACAGATATTAAAAAAAAATATTTTTTTATACAAAACTTATGACAGCTTCCCGTCATAGAAACATTCTTTGAAAATTTCGTTAGAAATGGTTTTCAAAACTTACGACTAATTTGATTCGAGGAATAGCTTCAATCTTTTTATTTGAATATATTATTAACTTAATAAAAACAAATCATAATAGACTGAAATACAGAATGTGTTGAATAATTAAGATAGCTTCTCATTCTAAAATGTATTTAAATTTTAAATAACCTTTTAACCTGTTAACTACCCTTAATATATTGAACTCTTCAATATACCTCAATGACAAATCAATATGTACAATTATTGTGTTAGTTTTGCTTTCAAAAAATACCAGTTGATCGTTCAAATATGACTAATGAAAAAATTGTTTAGTTGATTAAGACGTTCCAAAATTCTGTCAATAGTGTTTTGTAAATTGTATCCAATTAGCTGGTAATACTCGCGACGAGCGAAACCGGTCTTGGTCGTAAAATATATTGTGGAAATAGTACCAAAGAAATGTGACAGTCAACCCTTTAAAACTAATGTAATCGAATTTCTTGCTCGATGGAATTTCAACATAAAATTTTAGTTGTTAAAATCTTGTACGATTCCACATGTTTTTTCCACCAACGACGCGGATTTCGCTTTTCAGTATCTTCAGGCAATATATCATACGGGTGCAACAAAACAACAGCCTGAAGATGCCGAATGGCGAAACCCGGATCGTTAGTGACAAAACATGTAGAATCGTACAAGGTTTCAACAATTCATATTTGTTTAAAATACAGTGAGCTAAAAATGTTTTAAAAAGCCGTTCCACCGAGAATTGACGATTATAAGATTGACAAGTTTCGATTTTTCCACGGCTTACAATCAGTCCTCGTAAATATAACACCCGATTTCGTAAAAAGCCTCATTGGAAAACTGAAGTATATTTCTTTTGCCAAATCTGATAGTGTCCATAGAGTGACGATCATGCTTATGCAATGCCCAACGATCCGACGAACATTTTAATTTTCTCTTTGGGCGATTTTAATTATTGTTGCCCGGGCGTACGGACGAGATAGTATCTAGCGATGCGGTTGAAGGATTCCAAAAAAAATGTTTTAATAATCGTAAAATATTAAAAATAAAAAAATAGCACAGAAATCAACAACACTTTCTTATAATAATACGAGAGTGGAGAAACGAATGTATAATATTTTCTCTATAATTCATCGATGTATTTAAAGATTGTAATTGTTTTGTAACGCGATGAAAGTAAGAGATAAGCACCTGTTTCGAAATCGCTCCAAATTAATACGAATCATTGTAATTATCCAACTAAACGAGACCTTATATGAACTTATTTACCCACCTCGACACACCACTGCTTTCCTATAAGATATTTTTTTAACTTAGTATCCAGTGGCGTAACAAACTCTTAACGTATCTACAGTAAATTATATATATATATAATTGCAGGTGTGTTGTGTACGTGCATTTAAGGGTACAAAAAATCTAATTTATGATATCGACTTGTTGCATCCGTGCGATGGAATACCTGAAGATGCCGAAGGGCGAAACCCGGGTCGTTTGTGGTAAGACATATGGTATCGTACAAAGTTGTAACAATTCAAATTTAGTACAAAAATCAATCAATAAAACCGTTTTTAATGTGTTAATTTTCACTTCTTCATGGAACTGCATGATATTTTAAATCAACGGTAGTCAACCTGGCCCATACTGCCCAATAGTAGACGCTACAGCTTTCGCGGTGGGCGGTAGGGGTTTTAAAAATATTAAGAAAATCTGCTTTCCTACTTTAATATAAATCACAATTAATTTGGAACCAATAAGCGTTTAGAAAATATTACTTCTTACAGAGACACAAAAGTGGGCGGTAGTATTAAAAAGGTTGATTCTCACAGTTTTTAATAATAAAAAACACTTTTTAGTACTTATTTCCAACAATATATATTTTATAATCATTACTGATTCATCAGTTGATAATGCTCGCGATGAGCGAAACTGGTCCTGATTATAAAATATGTTATGGAAATAAGTACTTATAAACGTGTTTTTATTATTTACAGCTAAACGATGCACATAAATCGACTCTAAATATAATATATGAAATTTTTCGTGTCGGGATTTAAACCATTGGACAACAGTTAATAAAACACAGAATGCAAATAAAAATAATGGTTTGAATGATCGTTTTCTTCTACTCATCGTTCTTGACGAAGTTGATTTTGTCTATCGTCTTCGATAACAACGATGACTTGGGTAGTAATGCAAAAAAATGTTTACGTATATATTTTATATATGACATGACCTTCGCGTGAACGTTAGTCGAATTAAGGCAATTATTTTAGGTATAATAGACAGATAAAACTCTAGGAATAATTAAATAATGGAATGGATATAAACGTTCCTAGAGAGGAATTAATAAAAACCATAATTGTTTATCAATCAGTCGATCAAAAAGAATTCTGATAACATATGCGAGGTATTAATGATCGTTCGATTGTTGTTATTTTCCGCTGTAACAAATGCGTTGAAATAAGAGCGAAGTAATACAGTATGTAAGCTTCCAAATAAGGAGTCGATACTGGGAATGTTTTATCGATAGAGGATCACTTTACCGAGAGGCCACCAGTTGAATTCGATACACTTTGAAAACAATTCACACAAAACATAATTTTAAAACGCGTTAACAATTACTACAAATAATCCGATTTGTTTATATATAAGCAAAGTCTAATATTTTTGA
Source organism: Himalopsyche japonica (assembly GCA_028555115.1). Taxonomy (NCBI): domain Eukaryota; kingdom Metazoa; phylum Arthropoda; class Insecta; order Trichoptera; family Rhyacophilidae; genus Himalopsyche; species Himalopsyche japonica. Next base: position 278,686 of record JAHFWJ010000345.1, read on the forward strand.
AAACATGTTTGTTAGTTTGTACAAAATAATATGCATTTTCCTCTGGAGAAATTTTAAGGATAGTATTGCCATCTGTGTGAAAATTTTGAAAACAATTTCACGCATGCGCAAATGAATTATTATCTCCAGGACATTTCGATAATTTATTGTCACTTTTTTAGTGTTTTATACATCAATTCTCTACGTTTGTTTATAGAAAATATATTTTAAAAAAGATTATTTAAAGATAATCCAAATATATTATAAACATGTCATAAACGCTTATCAATTTAATGCACTTCCCTGATTACGAAATTTTACTTCATTTCTGTTATCCAAAGAAAGGTGGCGTTTATTACAAAAAACAAAATGTTTTATAACGAATTTGTATTGCTATTGAATTAAATCTCTAGACAACTAAAAAAATATCTAACATTTTTCTTAAATAAGTAAATCATGCCGCATTGAATCACTTTCCCCTCTCTTAATAACGGCAGAACAACATCGCTAATTATTTTAGATTAATTCTTTTATTAAATACGGTTACTGTCTAACATTCTTTAGGAAATGATCACGTTTTATAGTTTGAAAGCTAGAAATGATACAATTTAACTGACAACATTTTTTTTTCGACATATACAAGTCAAAATGAGAATTCTCTATTCTTAAACTTTCTTGTATTGTACCAAAAAAAATGCACTCTTCGGTGCTGTGTATTTGCTATACATTATACAAACAATTCAGTGTATAATATATATAAGGGCAGAATGAATAGAATATTAGTCATATATGAAATACATTTATCGAATAAATCATATTATTGGAAGATATGCCAACTTCAGCATACAACGGGTTAATAATTTGAAGTTTTGTGTACCTTATTTGTTTTTCAGATAAAAATGTTAACGATTTTATAAAGATGATATAAAATAAAACGATCATACAAATGTCACAATAAAAAGAAAATATCTTTTGAACTGTCTAAAACGTATCATATTGCTAAGCAATATAATTTGAATATGTATATGCAAAAACATTTACTGTCAATAAAAAAGACCTAAGTGACATAGTCAGTTATTCAAATCGTGTGTCAAACTTTCAAATAAATGAACACTTATTTAAATGCCAACATAACTTTAAACAATAGCTGATATGACACCGCCTAAAGAATTGAATAACGATAAATAATATTGGTTATAACACGTCACAGAGCCGGATCAAGTATAAATAAACACTGGGCGATAAACAAAGGGTCATTGACCATATCACTTATTTTCTGTGCAAGTATTCTTGCTCACTTTTCTGCTATAAAGAATGCGATATATATAAAAAGACAAATAAAAATGTCATTCGATTTAAATTTTCATGTATTTTTTTGGTACATCTGTCTTATTAAAATTAATATTAGCAAAAGATTCACCTTTTTAATTTTACAGTTGCTTGACTTTTCATAAGATGTCGCCTACCTTAAACCAGCATTTTAATTCGAATTCAAAAAATAGCCATTTAATAAATTATTTTGTGCTCATTTTTATAAAAATAATAATGGTAACGTCCAGAATAAAAAATTAAACTAGATTTTTTTTTAATTTATGATATCGACTGAAGGTGCTTGATGAAATTTCAATATCAAATATGAATGGTTACAACTTTGAACGATTCCACATGTTTTGTCACTAAAGACCCGGGTTTCGCCTTTCGGCATTTTCAGGTATTCTATCACACGGATGCAACAGAACTGACCTTTTTCGCTTTAACAGGACCGTGGCGTTACCTTTATCCGCCTTTGTGACTACAATATTATTTTCTTTGATTTTACCGAAACCCGGGTCGTTAGTGATAAAACATGTGTAATCTTACACAATTGTAACAATTCAAATTTGAATTAGATTTTATGGTAATGCAAAAGACTTTTTTATGTACAAAAAATATTGCTTAATTTTTTTATTTCATTTTCTAAGAATAACTTCTGGCGCTTTTTTCGCCTAGATGCGGTCCTGTGCTGATAAAAATCATTCGCAAATATTACAGTAGGTAAAATCGTGAGATAGCACTCTGAATTGCGTTCTCATGACAACCCGACACCAGCCTGATATCGCAGTTAGGTAATAATGTCCGATGGCCAATAATGGTAATTAATTATTAATGGTTATTGATATACCATAATGAATAAGCGGTCGATAAGAAAAAAACCAATGCTCGTAGCCGCTGACGATAAGTCTACATCGTCAACGGAATAATCCTGTCGACAGGCTCAAATCCCATCTGTCAACAATGTTGTATCAAATATTCAGTAACAAGAATTAGAAGAAAAGCCCTAGATTCCAAATGAAGATCGAATAAATGATGCATTTTTTGTTCTTTACTGTGTGGTCATATATAAAATTAATCTGTTACATGCCGAACCACGTAATGAATATTTCAAAACCGAATACTTAAAAATATAATTAGAAATCAATTCAATTAGAGTCTTTTTTTAAATATATTAATTACCAAAAAGTTAACCACTTGTTTGTTTACTCCAATGTCAAATTAAAAACACGGTGAAAAAAAATAGCAATGTATTTCAGTTCTAAAATTTTTTTTAACAAGATATAGTTGATATTGATATGCTATTTCGGCTCACGCCATCGTCAGACCTAGTTCTGTCTTTTTTCCACTTTGTAGAACTTTGTAGAATTTTGTAGAACTAAAATAAATTGCCATTTTTTCATCGTGTTATAATGGAGTTCTACCAAGTAAATGCCAATCCAATCAATAAAACAAATTGAAAACATTTGAGACTTAACCTCGAAATAAGTTTTTTTTTTTTTTGAATACTTAATATGAATTTCCGAAAAAAAATTATGACTGAGAGGTGAATATTTCGTTTGACGTTATCTGTATGTCAATGTGAATCTTATATTGATATGCAATAAAATATTATTGAGATCGTGCAATGCCACGCTGGCCAGTTGCATCAGTGTCGAAAAATCAAATATGCAGTTTGAACACGATTCCCTCCCACAGAACACTCAACGGCTGTCAAACTTGCCGCTCAATTTGAATATGGAACCGAACGACACAATTTAAATTTGGAACGTAAAAATAGAGGAGCGCGGGAAAAAAAGCAAAAATGGCGCTTTGCCGTTTCCTGCTTCGGGAAGACTATACATCTAACTTACATTATAATACAGTGCTTTCTTTGTCTGGAGAATATCATCGACAGCAGCAGTTTTCAATCCACTGCCAAATGAAGGCATCAACACACGGCCTGCGCTTATTATTCTGAGAAAAAATGCGGTATTTTTACGAGAACTGAATGCTTGCTAGCCAAGTTCCATAACCTCACGCCTTTAACCCTTTCCCTGGTGAGCCGACAAAATGATATTCAAACACAGATCACATAAAATCTCTCAACAGTGATAATGTCATATGGACTAAAACAGATTTTCAGATTGATTCGTGTTAAAGCAATTTTGAATATTGTTACAACGTAAGTTTCATAAAAAAGTTATTTATTTATCTGATCTAAAAATATGGAGTTATTTCATTTTTCCTCGTTGCAATTTTAACACAACATTTAGTTACTATTCCAACATTTGTTGTTTACGTCCTTTTGAATTTCTAAAATAAATATATAAATCAACATCAATGATAAAAACATTAAGCGATTGTTCGGTTAACGAGCAGTTGAGATTGCGAACAAATTTTAAGACAAACACATATTCGGATAACGAACTAAAACGATCTTTCTAACCCATAATAAAGATTTATGATAAATATGTGTTCTGGCAATTCAGATAGCGAACTTAGTATTGGAACAAATTATATTCGTTAACCGATCACCCACTGTATATATTATAGAATGACATATTGACTAGCAGCTTTATTTAAAATCTTGTGTTTTGTATAATAAGTTAATATAGAATAAAAGCTGTGCATACATTTTATCTAAATATAAACATTGTTTCCTCAATTACATGTATATATTAGTTATAAACTACTGTAAAAAATAGTTTCCAATGTCTATTAAGGTGCTCAAAATCAATACCGTCACATAAAGACAAAAAAAAAACTCTAAAAAGGTCCAACAAAAAGATTCCCCATTCCTACAGTCTCTTACGGTTTTTGGTAACAGATTGATATTGGTGATGTATACGAGACGTAAAAATAAACATTTAAATCTAAAAAAATACATATTTGAGACATTAAAAATAATATTAAGAAGGGTGCAACCGAAGCTCGGTGGGAGCTTAGCCTTAAACGACTGAAATGTGGATGTTTTAATTTGAAACACGTGTGCAGATAAACATTATTTATGTTATGTTTTAATACGAAAAACATTTCAAATGTATTATATTTGAGATTGTAGAACTTAAAAAAATATTCTTTTGTATGTTATATATGACACCGAAATTGTTGAAAGACCACAATATATGTAACTAAAATATTTTTTATTTTTTTTCATAATGTTTGTTCCGAAAAACACAACATCCAGGAAGGAGTCCACAATAGTTTTTTTGACAAGAGCTTTTATCACAATCAAAAATCGCGCTGTATTTCGTGAAGCTCTGTATCGGGTCAAAAATGATTAAGTTCGTGTGTTTTTTTTTTTATAAGAATTACGTTATGAAAGGCGGCCGTGGAACAGCGGCCTGTCTATACATGACGAATAGAGGAGAGGTAATTTTATATATTTACATTTTTAGTTTTATTTTCTACATAAAACAACTCTTGAAATACTTTCAATTCACATTGTGTGAATCGTGAGCAAAAAACAAAATATATCGTCATGCAATTCTATTAATTGTTACGAGAATTGATAGTTAGCCACGACCATCACTAATACATCAACAATTCATCTGACTGTTCAGTGACTGAGGTATCTTTGCAAGGATTGGTTTTTAACTATTCATTCGTACTTTTATCTTTTTTGTTATTTAGAGTGACGTTGAACTGTACTGATTAAATATTTTATGAAAAAATGTAACAAAATCAGGTGGCGTAATTATAAATGTCTCAAACACAAAACTATTCAATGATTAATTTTGGAGATATTTATATTGTTATACTATTGAAATTCTCATACTTTTTTAGTACCTTCTATCAATCCGCTTTATCGATCAGTTGAGACGCACTTGTTCGGCATTTAGTGGGTTAAAAGATAGTAAAAAGGTCCACTGTGAGTGTACAAAATAAATACAGTGGCGTCAACACAATTATTGGTTAGGGGAGCTCACCTTCCTCTCGTCGTCTATGATTATTAAGAAATATCCATAAGTTATTGAGTCGACATCTCTAACTCACAGCACGGTGGCAAGGGCTATAACTTGTCAAGCGAAGCACATTGGGGAATATTCCCTGAATAAACATACAACAGCGGACTTTTCGGGGGGTTTTTTTGCACCCAATTGATTTTACCTACATTGACATAATTAGAGACATCCAAAAACTATTTTATGATTGTTAAACAATAAACATTTACAACTATATTAGCGAATACTAAATTAAATTGTAAAAATATTGTTGAATTCGTTCAATTACAAAGTATTTTTTTCGATATATCGTTTCTGTACGAAAGTATAGTTCCTTAAAATCGAGGCGCAATCAGAAGGACTAGTATACCACTAGTCGTTTCATACCTACATCTATAAGATTCCTACTCTTTATAAATAGAGATATTGAGTGACCCATAAACAAACATTACAAGGCAATAGTTTTTTTTGTATTTTATTTTTAATTCGTACATTTTCACATTTATTGTAGTAACTGTCACATCTTAATGAAAATGTATGATATTTTAAACAATAAAAATACATTTTAGTACTGTATCTACAAATTATTTTGTGGTCAAAACCGGTTTCGCTCATCGCGATTATCAACGCACATTATTTATTTGTTGCTATGAAACACTTCGTAAATTTGAAAACTTTTAATCAATTAATCGAACACCATTTTATAAAGTTGAAAAGTTGAATTTTAGCTCTCAAAGATGTTGGTAGTTGGAGTGACGCCGTCACCTAATTCATATTTAATCAATATTATTCTTTATGCTTTTGTTTTGTTACTTAATAAAAAAATCAATTTTTATTAATCAACTCATTTTTTTAAATGACGTGTAAAACATTCTGTACAATAAGTATTATTTTTTATAATACTTGATTACGTATCAACGTTTTTCATTGAATATATGTTTTCCTACAAATATCGATTTATACAACCCTTATTGAAAAATCTTAACTTCCCTACACGATTTCATGGATGTTGATTTTGAACATAAAACAACCAATTGGCTTAGCATATAAATACGACAACGTGTCATTTTTGAACTCTAAATAATATCATTGAAATATTATAATTGTTTCCAATTTAAAAGAAAAAACACGTTTTATATTTACGGAACTATTCTGCAATAAATACGAAATCCGTCAGTGTGTGACAAAAATCTAAAGTTAAGCTATTTCCAGAGACTGTTTTCGAAGTCTATTTTTTGTCGATAATCTTTTATACCGATAAATTTTGTAGATTTATTGCATTGCCACGTTTTGAAATAGAGACCCAAGCCCAACGTGATGTATGGAATTGATTTATTTCTGGAGTCGGTGTCTAAAAACTAAACGTACTGAATATGTTGTATTTGTGTCTAGAAACTACTCAATATAAACTATTTTTTTAAATTAAAATTTAAGTTACTATAATTAGATGCTCTTCATCAGTACTTTGACTAGCGAGAATTTTTCTTATATAATAAAATAATTTTTGTCGCATATCTAACACTGCGTTATTTTTTAACACGGATTTTTGAATCAATCAATAAAAACTTAACTCAACTGTGTATACCTACTTAAAAACAAATATTAATAAAAATATTACAAGACGTCCCATTTATCCCCATTCTCCTCGTCAATAAATTATTAAATATGTAAAAACTTTTAAATTATTCTGTCTTGCTATGATGACATAAGTTGGGTTGTTTTTAAATATCCGGCGAATAAAAAAAAACTTTCCGCCATTCTGATTTAAATACAGAATAAACGTGAAATAGGGGAGATGTGGGGTAATCGGGCGTATCGGAAAATACGTAAGTTGGAAAGGCTCAATAAAATTGTTAACACGATATTTTGTCGTAAACGTGATTATTCCTATCGTCATTGGTCGCAATACACCGGTTCGAGTGCCGGTATTTAAATATCACATATATTTGTTTAATTTACCAAAAACCTCGATTTTAATACCAGAAAGCGCAAAATAAATGCACTTAATATCAAACTTGTAGTCTTAATAATTTTAAAAATATAATAGGTGACAGAACTTTTTGCATTACATACAACATTCTCAAATACAAATTTCTTGATACAATTTCAAGTGTCCAAGCTCTATACACTTTTACGTGATTTTCGCTCTCAAATAGTTTCTTTTATCTCTTTATTTTCAAATATATCGATATTTAAATTAATCAGATATCAATTTAGCTTCCAGACTTAATGTTTACATTTTTCGTAACTCATATTATATATAAACGAACTAAACGGTTTACTGACAGTCACAATCACAAACCTAATGATACCGAAAGGTAAAACATAGATCGTAAGTAATGAAACATATGAGAGACGATATAAATTTAATACGATTCAAATAATTGGTGTCAGCTCGAAAGCATGGGTACTAAAATCTCTAAAGATGCCGAAAGAGAAAAGGACTAAATATAAATACTTATATATTGTACGTCTTAAACATTTTTATAAAGTTCATGTGTGTGTTAGTATGACTGAATTCAAAAGCCAACTAATTTATTGTCTGTACTTGGATTTAGTTCTGTCTGTTTTTTAAGCTTTCAAAATGTTTAGTCAGTCTTTCAGGGTATATTGCAAACAGTAAAAGTTTTTTATCATTATGAATTTAGCTATCCGAGTCCACAACATTAATTGTGACTTCAATTTCACTATAAATATAATTAAAAATAATATATCATTCATTTTTTCATAAACGATATGTATATATCATATAAAAAGGTTTCTTAACCCTTCAAAGGCGGAATTATTACCGAAACGCGGACTCGTGTCACGTGGCTCGATAAGATTTATTACTTCTTCTTATTTATGTGATTTGTTGTTGACGAAATTCGATAGCTCGCAAGGGGTTATTGATATTGAAGCATACCTTTGAGAAAATATATCGAAGTGTTGTAATGGGATCGATTTTTTCTGAAGTCGCGTTTGATTCAGTAATATTTTATTTTTCAATCTATACCACGATCTGGGAGGCGGACATTATATTTGATAGAGAAATAAATTGAGAATGTTTTATGTTGCCTCCATTCCAAGGGTTGAAATATTATTTTTTCCAATAGAAACAATGTATGAATATTTTTACAATCGTTTTACTGTCGTATTTGCAAGTTGGATTCAATTATTTAATATCATTTATTTTATAAATACAAAATTATCTGTAACATTTATTAATGAAATTGATTTGTCACCGTTTTTTTATCAATCAATTTTATACATTTATCCAGAAAAATATTCATCAACGAAACTAATAATAAAAAAAATATATACTTTTAAATGAGCTGTTTTGATTTTTGTTCATTATACCCAAATAGGATATATATAGTGAAATAATTTTCACGGTACAATGATTTTTTTATTATCACATTCCTTTGTAAAATATCTTTATTTTACAACCAAACGCAATACGAATTTGTTATGTACATATACCAATAAATAATTTAGACAAATGGTTGGTTCAAAGAGACGAAACACGTGTCACACGTACGAATAAATAAATAATTTACTTTATAAAAATGTATATTTTGTATTATCTACATAAAAACCATTAATAAATAGTAACATTGGAAATTTGTAAGGAATTTATCAGTTTATTATTTAGATTGCTAGATTCAAAAATAGTATTTGTCTGAACTCACTCACGTCCACGTGGAGTATGCCAACATATGTGTAACATACAGTTTGACATAATCAAGAATTAACTATTTTTACTAAATTATCGAAATTTCTTCATATTAAAATTAAAATTTTATCAGTACACAACAACAACAACAAAAATAATAAGTTTTAATGCATACAATCAGCTTACAATCATCATTAAATGTCTTATCTTCCAATTCTTAACCTCATAACCGCCGAGGGCGATCGCCCCAATAAATATATTACACTGACCAATGACACCGACAGCAATAAATGCGGCAATAAAAAAACCACTCAATTTACCTGAAAACGAGACAATGATAGCAGTATTGTCACTCCTATCAATTACTGTCGTTCTTCCGACAATTACTATAGCTTGGCAAAGCAAACTTTGGTAATCGAACCAGAATAATAAATTTAAATAATAATTATCGTTATTTTACTACTATAGCTTTCGAAGCCGATAGAAGGGGCTTCATTTTGCGTCCCGCCAAGGGTGGAGGCTCGATGACAGGCACGCGAGACGTCAACCACCCCCAAAATTATGGCATTAGTTGTTGTTAACCGAAGGGCTGTTTTTTAAACCAGTTCATGCTATAACAATTATTTACTGTGAATACCATATTGTTTTTGTATAGTTTTTAGCGGATAAGATTCCTTTCAGAGCAAAATATAAGTCAATGAAAAATACTATAGTATAATGAAGTCATTTCACAGTAAACTTTTTTTTTCATAGAAAAAATCTCTCTCTCGTTCTTTAATACGTGAGTAATTGGTCAACGAAAAGTTCAGATTGCGAACAAATCGGACAACGAACACTGTCACAAAAAATTTTTGTGTCCAGAAAACGAACACAAATTCGGATAAAGAACTAAAACGATCTTCTAATAAAATTATTCTATCTATTTTCGGTTAACGAAAATTCGGATAGCGAATGTGGAACAGAATATATTCGTTTGCCCACGTATCACTGTATATTACTTTGAAATATTTACATCCTTGAATTAAAAAAAAAAATTTTTTTTTTGCTCCAGTGAATCGAAAAACTGAAATGCCATCTTTATTAATTATTCATATAATATAATAGGTTTTATGTGGAACATAATTTTAGACACGCGTAGTTTATGCCTCAGTTTATTTGTGACTTAAATTTTCTCGTCCAATGGCTTGTTTATTACACCTGTCCTTAAAAGAGTTTAACCCCTAGCGTCGACCCTTTCCCATATAGTTTTTCTTCTACCAATACATCTGACACCGTTTAACCCCCTCGTTTATTGATTACTACCGCTTACTCCACCTGTATACACGAATTTATATTTAACCGATTTCTTTTCTTTACAGGCAGAACATCAAATGAACACCCCAGTCACGAAGCAAAATTGTGTCAAGAACGATTGAAAGAGCAAAGATCCCTCAGCCGATACTGATATAATTTATCGATACACTCGACCCAACAGTAAAAGTTGAAAAACTGGAAAAGTTGAAGCTATAAAAATTCAAAAAAATACACAATATAGATCATGAAATTCCGCACAAAATGGCGCCGGAAAAACTGCTGAAAACGAACCACTAAGCTTTAGACCAGAGAATATAAAAGATTGTGAAAATTGCGACCGTATTCAAAACGGCATTCCTAGCCAAGAAGCAGGTGCCGGTGGGGGGGGAGGCAGTCGGCAGGGGTGCTGAGGTTCCCCGGATGCACCCCACGGGGGCCGCGGCGTTGCCCGCAGGCCAAGAGTTGGAGCCCCACGCTCTTCACTCTATGGACTGGCTCTTCAAGAAGGAGAGAATATATCTGCTCGCCCAATTTTGGCAACAGGTAGGGCACGAGTTTCATACTAACTGACCAACCATCCGTCCAATATTTCAATATATCCCTGTTTAACTCTTCGGAGAAATTGAAATAATTTTATTGTTATGTACCCAGCATGCGTTGCAATGCCACTCAAACATAGGAAAAAATGTGCTACAAATTTATTCATCGAAGTGCTTTTGAATACACAATAATTCTTGTTTATCTATCTGTTCCCGACATGAATAAATCGGATAGCTTTACGACACGCGAGCAGGTCACATAAAATTGTCCATGTGAAAAATATATCCATATAGTTCAAC